>JAAGEH010000137.1:3586048-3606239 GCA_011751065.1 Lasiurus cinereus | reverse complement strand
GTATGTGTGTGTTTGTGTCGTGTGTGTCTGTATGTGTGTGTGTGTGTCTGTGAGTGTGTGTGAGTGTGTGTGTGTGTGTGTGTCTGTATGTGTGTGTCTGTATGTGTCTGTGAGTGTCTGTGTGAGTGTCTGTGTGTGTGTGTGTGTGTGTGTGTCTGTGTGAGTGTGTGTCTGTTTTCCCCTTCTGAGCCCAGAGCCCAGGCGCTGTGCTTTGTGCCCGCTCCCGAGGCTTGGTGCGGGGAGGGCGGCTGTTGGAACCGCAGCGGGAGCTGTGGTCTCGGCCCCCAACCTAAATGCCATTTCCCCGGGGAGCAGCCACTCCCAGCAGCAGAGGGGCAGGTGAAGGATCCCCCCTCCCCCGCTGACAGCCCCTCACACCCGCACGTCGAGCTTTCCAGAGCACACAGAAGAGGCTGAGCTCAGTCTGAGCATTTTCACGGAGCCTCCGAGACTAGACGGGGAGGGCATTGCTGAGCGCCCCCAGGTGTTTCTCTTTCCTTGATAGCCGCCTCCTCCCCAGCTGGACCTCAGTTGGTGATTCCCGGTGACTGTCCCCCGATTTGGCTGTGCTTCCAGCCTGGCCCTGGGAGGGGGTGCAGGACAGACCTGCCCGTTCCGCCCCCGTGTGCTGGCTCCTCTGCGAAGCCTTTGGATCAGGTAGTGTGCGTTTGCCACCTTTGCTGTTCCCTCTTTTCCAGGCTGTCTTGATTTTTCTAGGTCGTTTGCATTTCTAGGTGGCGCTTGCAATTAGCTTGCGAGTTCCTGCAAGAAAGGCCCTGGTGAAGTTTTCCAGTAGCTTCCTTGGGATGGTCTGCATAACTAATGACGTGACCTCTGAATAAAAACTCTTTGGCTGCTTCTTTCCAATCTGGATGTTTTTCCTTTCTTTTTCTTGACTCTTGGCATTGAACCTTCAGGGCAGTGTCGAATCGAACGAAGTGGTCAGAACACTGAAGGTGTTTTTTTTCATCGATTCCCTCTCTCAGATTGAGGTTGTCCCGTTCTAGTGCTAGTTTCCTGAGGGTTTATGTTTTTTTTTTTTTTTTTAGGAATGTATGTTGACTTTTAGAAATGCTTTTTCGGCATTGATGGAGACAATTAGATGGTTTTTCTAGTTTAGTCTGCTAATAAGATAAATGACATAGATTGATTTTTAAATGTAAGACCAATCAGGCGCTCCTGGGAAAAATCCCACTTGCTGATAGTATTTCATTCTTTTATATATTGTTGCCAAAATGTGGTTGAGAATTTCTGCATCTGTGCTTGTGATGGATATTGGTTTTTGTCTGGCTTTGTAAAGGATTATTGGCTTCAGAGAATGAGGTGGGAAGTATTCGCTCATCAGTTTCCTTGAAGAGTTTGCATAGAATTTGGATTATTTCTGCTTAAAATGTTTTATAAAATTCATCAGTCAAGTCACCAAGGCCTGGAATTTTCTTTGTGAAAAGGATTTTTTAAAATATTTTTATTAGTTTCAGAGAGGAAGCGAAAAGGAGAGAGAGAGATGGTAGCAATATCAATGATGAGAGAGCATCACTGACTGGCTGCCTCCTGCACGGTCCCCTACTGGGAGACCAGGGAGAGACAGAAACATCAACGATGAGAGAGAATCATCTACTGGCTGCCTCCCACACACTCCCCACTGGGGATCAAGCCCACAATTCTGACCTTGGCTAGTTTATTATGTAGCAAGCAAGGTACATGCCCTTGACCAGAATCGAACCTGGGACCCTTGAGTTCACAGGCTGATGCTCTATCCACTGAACCAAACTCGTTTGGGCTATTTTATTGATTTTTTTACAGAGAGGGAGGGAGAGGAATAGAGATTAGAAACATCGATTAGAGAGACATCGATCAGCTGCCTCCTGCACTATTTTCTATACTGATTTTCTGTTGGTTGTTCTATCGATTATTGAGAGATTTGTGGATTTCTCTATTTTCCCATAAGTCTCTCAGATTTTACTTCATATGTTTGGAGACTTAATTATTTAGGTGCAAAAGCATTTAGAATTGTTATGTTCTCTTGATGAACAGACCTCTTTATTATTATGAGGTGACCTTCTTTGTTCCTAGTAATATCATTTGCTCAAAAATCTATCTTGCAGAGCAAATGCCTGAGGATTGAAGGGTCCTAGGTTTGATTCCGGTCAAGGGCAGTATCTTGGTTGCGGGCACACCAGTAGGAGGTGTGCAGGAGGCGGCTGATCGATGTTTCTCTCTCATCGATATTTCTAACTCGCTGTCCCTCTCCCTTCCTCTCTGTAAAAAATCAATAAACTATGTTTTTTAAAAAAATCTATCTTGCTATTAATATAGCCACTCCAGCTTTTTAAAGTTAGTTTTAGCATACAACATGTTTTAAAGCTTTACCTTTTAATCTTTAAAAAAATGTTTTAACCTTATTTAAATAACCTTTACATGTCTTTAAATAAAAAGAGGTTTTACAATATAGCACACAGTTAGAAAATCCAATTTGATTATCGTTGTCCTTTCATTAGCGTGTGTATTACTTTTCTATGGCAGCTGTAACCAATTACTCCAGACTTAGTGGCTTAAAGCAACATACATTTATTGACTGATATTTCTGTATGTCTGGAGTTTTATCAGGTTGAATCAAGTTGTCATCAGACTGCATTCCTTTCTGGAGGCTTTAGGAGAAAATTCCTTTCCTTCTCATTTGGATTGGTAACAAAATTCAGTTCCTTGAGGTTGTAGGACTGAGGCTCCTGCTTTCTTGCTGGCTGTAAACTGAAAGCCATTTTTAGCTTTTAGAAACTGTTCCATTTCTTGTCTCATGCTCCCCTTCTTCTTCCTCGCCAAAGCAAGCAATGGCAGGTTCAATCCTTCTTATGTCACAGTTCTCATCTTTCTTTTTACATATATATATATATATATATATATATATATACATATTTTTTTTTATTGATTTCAGATACAAAGGGAGAAGAGAGAGATAGAAACATCAATGTTAAGAGGGAATCAGATCAGCTGCCTCCTGCACACCCAACACTGGGGTCAAGTCTGCAACCCAGTCATATGCCCTTGACTGGGAATCGAACTGTGACCTCCTGGTTCATAGGTCAATGCTCAACCATTGGCCAGGTCACACTGCTTATTTTAAAATTTTTTAATTATTTATTGAAAAAGGCGTTTGAAGAGTGCTGATCAGGTATTTTGTAGTATATCTCCCAATTTGAATTTATCTGTTTTCTCATGGTTAAACTTGAATTGTGGATTTTGAAGAAGAACACTATGTAAGTAAAGTGCTCTTCTCATCAATTCATCTCAGGGTGTCCATGATATCCCATAATATTATCACTGGTGATTTTGACCTTTATCATTTGGTTAAGGTTGTGTCCATATGTTTCTTCTACTATAAAGTTACTGGTCTCCTTTTCCATTCTCTATTCTTTCTAGGTGAGTCAATAAATCCAGATCACACTCAGTAAGAGGGGGTAGTATCCATGTGTATATTACTTGGCATTCTTCTGCAAGGAATATGTATTCCTTTCCCCCTATGTTTTTATTTATTCAATTATTTATTTATATCAGCATTGACTTGAATATTTATCTTCTGTTTGGAGTTATAATCCAGTAGTATTGTTTTTTATTTTGTTGTTCAAACTCTTCCAGCTTTGGCCATTGGGAACTCCTTCAAGTTGGTTCTTGTGTACTTTTGACACGCTTCCTTGCATTTTAAAAAAATCACTTCCAGATTTGCTGGTACCACAAAGTGCTTTCGGTTCATCTTGTGTTTCCTCTGCCCCAGCCCTAAATTTAGTAATTTCTCTGATTTCCCTGGTTCCTTTTTATTGAAGAATGGTCTTAGAAACTAAGATCTGGATAGTTGGTATGCTCATTGCTACTGGGATTTCACTGCTTCAGGATCCTCTAAGGACAGAACTAGAAAATATATGTCTGTGTACTAACACATGTATGAACATATATCCATGAATCTGCTTCTACCTTCATGCTTATGGAAATAAACATGAGTATACCCCCATGAAAAAAGGTACAAGAAAACGGATGCAAAACCATTAAAGTCATGCCTTGGCTTTTCCATCTTTCATAATTGTTTCATTTATTAAAAAAAATAAGTGATGTAATATATACATAGACATGAGTTCATACATAAAGTTTTACATAGAAATAAGAGTGGAAGTAAAGATAACAAAATATTAACAGTGGTTGGCTTTGGATAAGGGACTTTAAATTCTTCAAAACTTTTCTACTTTTTTGCGACTTGAATCCAGCACTGTTGTGGAGCAAACACAAGTGAACGACCACTGGAATCCAGACCAAATTAAAATTTAGGGAGCCTTTATTAGCTGGCCGGCGACTGTTATGCCTTTCTCCACACAGGGAGTCCAGAGAGCAGCAGCGACCCTTTGTGCAGGATCGCTTTTAAGCACATTTACCACATCCTGTTTTTGCAGAGCAGAACAACCCAAGACAAAACAGTCTTTCCCAAGCAACGTCAGGGTCATGCCATTGACGGCCATGTTATTCACAGGGTCATCCTGATCTTCAGAAAGCTGACAGTGGTCTATGAAAGAAGGCCTACGTGCTGGGAAGGGGCCATGAGACCGTATCTCAAGGCCTGGCCTGGTGTCAGCACGGACAGCTCTATCTGGCGGATAGTTCATGGCCTCTCTGGAATGCGGCATGCTCAAAAATTCCCACTCTCTAATAAGCACCACAGGGGAGTCGAGCCTTCTGCCTTCCCCTTTGTTAATTTGTAACTACTGACTCTGGTACCATGGCTCCTGGACCAGGGCATCCTCAGCCTCCAGGAACAGTTATGGCTCAGTCTCTCTGAGAAGGCACAATTTTGTAAAAATTTCAGGAGTCCTTGCCAACTCCATTCAGCCTCTTAACCTTTAGGCAGCTGCTTCAGAAGCATCACTGAGCCAGTTGAGACCGTTTCAAGCGCAACAATCATCTGGGCACTAATCCACCAATTTGCTGCCAAACAGGAAGAAACGTGGCAAGTTTTTAAAAAGGCAAAGGAAGAGTAGCTAATGGCCAAGATGCTTGCCTGAAGGGCCAGAGGGCCTCCCAAAGCCACGGCCAAGTTCTGTGCCAGACGCAGTTGCCTCTTCTCACGGGGCTGGCTCTTCAGAATTCCCACACTGTGGAGGAGGACTAAATGGGGTGAACACAGCGCCCAGTCTTCTCCCCTCCCCTGCCTGCACCCCATCCACATTCCTGCCTCCCACCAACATTGTTGTGCCACATGCTTGCTTCATCTACACCGACCAGGCTGCATTCTCAACGAGCAGAGGTGGTGTCCTCTGTCACTCAGCCCAGAGTTAGCCCTGCTTTCGCTTCCTTCCCTGTGGTAGGTCCTAACTGTGAGAGCAAGCTGCATTTCCCTCTCTTCCTCCATCTTCCCCGCCTTCTCTCTCATGTTGTGCATTCAATGTATAATTTTCAGGCATTGATGCATGCAAAGTTCTATTATGGACACTTGGGTAGACAGCTCTTTATATAACAGTAGCCAAAAAATTATTTATGTGTAAATATTACTCTCCTCTCCTGCGAGTAAATGAAGGAGACATAAACTATGACACATGCACAGCTCATGACCCTAAGAAGCTGCGCACAACTCAAATGGAAACGGAGGGAAGGCAGGCCACAGGTCTAGGACAGAAGCAAATAAAACAAAAGGAGTGATACATGTGAAAATGACTTGTTCTCTCACTGGTACGCACCCAGTTTCTGAAACACCGTTGGCTTGTTTTTAGTTGCTGGCACATAACTTGAAAATAAACATCAAAACTGGTTCAGATTGTAAAAAATAGGGTTTTAGAAAAAAAAGCAATCTTGGTAACCCAGATGAAGTCTGTCTCAAAGTCAAGGCCAAGACTCAGAGGCCTTGGTCAAGTCCCATTCAGGAAGACCAGACTGTTGTGGGCATGGCTGTTCCCAGGTCCCTGGGCACACATAAGGGAGAAATCCTTGCTCTTTAAATATTCTGCCTATTTCATATGCATTCTCATAATGAAAGCAATACATTTGATGGCCCTTTTTCTTCTTGGTTCATGTTCATATTTTCCATTTTTATAACAAAACATATTTAATATAATATAAAATAAAGCATTTAATATAATATAAAACATATTTAATATAATATAATATAATATAATATAATATAATATAATATAATATAATATAATATAATATAATATAATATTTTTACAAGTACCCCCCAAATAGTTATTTTTTTTTAAAAAATATTTTATTGATTTTTTACAGAGAGGAAGGGAGAGGGATAGAGAGTTAGAAACATCAATGAGAAAGAATCATTGATCAGCTGCCTCCTGCACGCCCCCCACTGGGGATGTGCATGCAGCCAAAGTACATGCCCTTGACCGAAATCGAACCTGGGACCTTTCAGTCCGCAGGCCGACACTCTATCCACTGAGCCAAACTGATTTCGGCCCAAACAGTTCTTAAATACAAAAAAGTAGAAAAGTCTTGAAGAATTTAAAGTCCCTTATCTAAAGCCAGCCACTGTTAATATTTCGTTATCTTTGCTTCCAGTCTTATTTCTATGTAAAACTTTATGTATAAAAAAAAAAAGCTGAGAAACAAAACCACAAAAACAGGAAAAGCGTAGCATAGATAGAACATTTTGTGGCATTTAGTATTGGGTCAGTAGGCATTTTCTCATGGCATTATAACTTCTCTGTAAATACTATTTTCATTTCGTTCCATTTGTAATTGTGTGGGTGTAAACCAAATTACTTAGCCATTTCTCCACTCTAGGGAATTTAAATTATATACAATGCTATGCTTTCTATACGAATAAAAGGGTATTATGCTAATTAGACTGGGAAACCTTCTGGGAGACCTTCCGGACATCCTTCCAGACAAAGTCATGGTGGTGGGGCTAAGGCAGAGGCGGTTAAGGGCAATCAGCCCAAGAAGGAAGGGCAGTTTGGGGTGATCAGGCTGGTGGGAGGAGCAGTTGGGGGTGAGCAGGCCAGCAGGTGGGGGGGCAATTGGGACAGCAGGCTGGCAGGGGGACAGTTGGGGGCGATCAGGCCGGCAGGGTGCTGTTGGGAGCAAGCAGGTTTGTGCGGGGGCCCCCGTTGGGGGCGAGCAGTCCAGTGAGGGAGTAGTTTGAGGCTAGCAGGCCAGCAGGCAGAGTGGTTCGGGTGATCAGGCAGGCAGGCAGGCAGGTGAGCTGTTAGGAGTCAGTGGTTCCAGATTGCGAGAGGAATGTCCAACTGCCAGTTTAGGCCCAATCCTGCAGTTGGACATCCCCTGAGGGGTCCCAGATTGGAGAGGGTGCAGGCTGGGCTGAGGGACACATTCCCTCCCCCACCCCACCCCCCGTGCACGAATTTTGTGCACTGGGCCACTAGTTTAAAATAATGGTGTGGTTATAATTTCAATGCATATTATCTTCTGTCTCTTTTATTTAAACTTTTTTTGGCAAAGTTTTATATAGAGAGAGTTTGGAAAATCATCTAGTGGTGCTGGGTTTGTTCAAAACCCATCTGTCCCCCACCTTTCCCCTCCATTTGCCTTGCCATGTGGCCAAGCACATCTTTTAGGCAATCCTTTTGTCTATTGACTGCCGCTTTGCTAAATAGTAGGTTTGAATGGAGACTATTTTTTTCATATATATATTTTTTATTGACTTCAAAGAGGAAGGGAGAGAGAGGGGGAGAGAGGGAGAGAGAGAGAGAGAGAGAGAGAGAGAGAGAGAGAGAGAAACAGAAACATCAATGATGAGAAAGAATCACCAGCTGGCTGCCTCCTGCACGCCCCACACTGGAGATCAAGCCTGCAACCCAGACATGTGCCCTGACCAGGAATCAAACTGTGACCTCCTGGTTCATAGGTCAGTGTTCAACCACTGAGCCACACTGGCTGGGCTGGGTCCGAAATTTTTTGATATGAAGAATCTTATTGGAGAAATTGGCAAAATTTGAATAAGTGCTGTAGTTAGATAGGAGCATATCATGTTAACCTCCTGAATTTTGAGAATTGTATTATGGTTATATAAGCCTTTATTTTTCGGGAACGAACACTGAAGTCTTTGGGCACATCTGTAACTTCCTCTACGAGGTTCAGAAAAAATGGGGGAGGGGAGGGGGGAGAGGAAGAAAGAGGAGAAGAGACAGGGAGGGCGACAGATGAAGAGAGAGAATATAAAGCACACATGGGGAAAAGGAAATAATTATGAATATGGATACCCGCTATATAAAAGCTATTTGTACTTTTCTTTAAACTTTTCTGAAAGCATGAAATTGGTTCAAAATAATATTAGAAAAAGAAAAGAGTGGGTAACTAAAGGGATGACTGGGTGTTGTGGGCAGCCAGGGGGCTTTCCAGCTGCGGCCTTCACTGTGGAGACCTGGCTGAGTGAGCTGGTTGAGGAGTTCCTGGTGCGGGAACTTTTGGTTTCTTTGCTGGAGGCTTATTGGTCAGTTCTATTGGGGGGAGGGCCAGGCACCAAGGTGGGGGCGTGGCAGCCACTATGCTCACATGCCCTTGATTGCCTAGTTTTTTGGGGTGACCTGCTGACTCAGTTTCCATGCTCTTTCCGAAGACCCTTTGATTGTCACCAGAGCGTCCAATTTTGTTGTTGAATCTTAGAGGGCCGTCACGCAGCTTTTACCCAGCTGTGAAGGGCAGCTGGGATACAATTGCACCTTAAAGGGACCTTTTAAGACTCAGCCTTTGGCCCTAGCCAGGTTGGCTCAGTGAATAGAGCGTTGGCCTGCTGACTCAAGGGTCCCAGGTTCGATTCCGGTTAAGGGTGTAGGCTCGATCCCTGGCTCCGGTCCTAGTGCGTGTGGGAGGCAACCAATTGGTGTGTTTCTCTCACATTCATGTTTCTCTCTGTCTGTCCCCTTCCACTCTCTCTGAAGATCAATGGAGAAAAAAATATCCCCCCAGTGAGGATTAAAAACAACAACAAAAGACTCATCCTTTGGGTACATGCACTACTGGGGCACTTAAAAAAGAGTTGTGCCCAAACCGGTTTGGCTCAGTGGCCGGTTTGGCTCAGTGGATAGAGCGTCAGCCTGTGGACTGAAAGGTCCCAGATGCGATTCCAGTCAAGGGCATGTACCCTGGTTGCGGGCACATCCCCAGTGGGGGGCATGCAGGAGGCAGCTGATCGATGTTTCTCATCGATGTTTCTAGCTCTCTGTCCCTCTCCCTTCCTCTCTGTAAAAATCAATAATATATATATATATATTAAAGAGTGTTGTGTGACTAATAAATAGTACAACCCCTCTGGCAGAGAAGGTGATACTAAGGATTTTTGTTACGGAAAAAATTGCCAGAAACTATACATTGATAAATGTTTGTAATAATCTTGCAAATAAAGTCTCTATATTCAAGAAGACCCTGACCTATCCAAGGTGCCCATCCCCCAAGGGACCTGCCAGAAGCCAATCTGCATTCTTGGCCCCAGTCAACCTTAAGTTCCATTCCCCGCTCAGCTCATACTTTCACTCTGGAATCTCCATTCTGCCCCTTGAAATACCCTGAGCCAGTTCATTCTGTTGAGCGGAACACCACGCACTGTTTCCCCACCAGGAGAGAAGTCAACACGGAGGATAGCAAAGACCGTACCAATCCTGATCAGCAGGAATAGAACTCCAACGACTTCTGCCCTCTGCATCGTGTATCAAAGTCACCAAGGAGAACGCATCACAGTCAAGTACTGGATACACAATGAATGCTTTTATTCCCATAGAAAGGAGACAGAGCCCGGCCAGTGTGGCTCAGTGGTTGAGTATCGACCTAGGACCTAGGAGGTCATGGTTCAATTCCCAGTCAGGGCACAGGCCTGGGTTGCAGGCTCCATCCTCAGTCGGGGGTGTGCAGGAGGCAGCCCATCCATGATTCTCTCTCCTCGTGGATGTTTCTTTCTCTCCTCCCTTCCTCTCTGACATCAATAAAAATCTTTTTAAAAAGAAAAAGAGAAAGAGACAGAGCAAGTTCAGCTCCAATAAGGGGCATCTGTCCCCCATGCCCAGTGAGTGCAATTGGCCTGCCTGCCCTCCTCTTGTGCCCAAGCAGAGGGACCCTGATCCCTTCCTCCTGGAGTCTGAGATGCTCAGATCTGGGGTTGTGCCTCAGGGCTGTGGAGCTGGGAAAGAGATCCCCCATAAGCGCTGCGCAGGTGGTGGGGCTTTTATCTCTTAGTAAGAGTGTTTCAGGCCATGCTTAAGTGGCAAGCAGGGATTGAACAACCGTACACGTGAGATGGCTTTTCCTGCCTCCTGGGGTGTGTATGTGGTTGCTGTCTTTCTTTCTGCTTCTAGGTCTTTGACTATGCTTACATACAGTTGTTTTTTTTTAAATAAATATATTTTTTCCATTTAAAAACTATTTAAAAAAATATATATTTTATTGATTTTTTACAGAGAGGAAAGGAGAGGGATAGAGAGTTAGAAACATCGATGAGAGACAGACATCGATCAGCTGCCTCCTGCACGCCCCCCACTGGGGATGTGCTCGCCACCAAGGTACATGCCCTTGACCGGAATCAAACCTGGGACCTTTCAGTCTGCAGGCCGACGCTCTATCCACTGAACAACACCGGTTTCGCCTAAAAAACTATTTTTAATTGATTTCAAAGAAGAAGGGGAGGAAGAGAGAGAGAGAGAAACATCCATGATGAGAGAGAATCATGGTTTGACTGCCTCCTGCATGCCCCACACTGGAGATCAAGGTCACAACCTGTGCCTGTGCCCTGACCGGGAACTGAACCGTGACCTCCTGGTTCATAGGTCGACGCTCAACCACTGAGCCACGCCGGCCGGGCAATACAGTTGTATTTTGTATTTTTTAAAGGACTCATCCTTATTTCAGCCACCTGTTCTCTCACTTCCTGAGGGACCAAATGCCATGGACTCCTCACATTTCTGAGACCCTTTGTGGTGTAAATCAGGATGGTTTCTAGCATCCTCTGCTGTCAGCTCAGGACTCAGTTCTTTGGGTCCTGGAGTTACTTGCTTTCCAGCTTTCAAAATTCTGCTGCTATTTTTCTCCTCTCTCATCCCCCCCGCATGGTAGTTTAAGCCTATTAAAAATTCCTCTGCCTCTCTCTTCAGTAGGGGTTACAAGTGTTCAATCCGTGGTTTGTAACAGTCAGGCTGTGAATACATCTCTCCGCATTCTTGATGACTTCCTTTGGAGAGCATCCCAGAAGTGAAATTATTGGGTAGAGTGTGCGGTCCTTTATGAGGCTCTTGATAAACTCTGCCAATTTTTTTTTCAATGGGATTATAGTCTCACCAAGTTTCCATGACTTGCCTCGCTTCCTTTTTTTTTCTTTTCTTTTTTGCTTGCCTGCCTTGGGGAGAATCATTTTAAAAAACACACTAAAATATGCGTTATTTTGACAAGGGGAAATATTCACTTTTGGCACGATTCCCCCTTAATGATGATTTTTCAGAGAGAACTCCAGGTAAGGGCCTGAGGCAGAAAGTAGGTCCCATACCTACTCGCCTTGGTTGTTGATGTACAGGGAGACCTCAGTGAACCCCAAGAACACACTGTGCTGAGGTGAAGGGACTCAGTATTCTCAGGCACCAGGGGCCAGCTTTGTGGTCATGCAATGCATGCAGCCCCCTAGGGCCTGTGCTTAGTTTAATCTCATTCTTTTTTTTTAATATATATATTTTATTGATTTTTTTACAGAGAGGAAGGAAGAGAGTTAGAAACATCGATGAGAAACATCAATCAGCCGCCTCCTGCACGACCCCTACTGGGCATGTGCCCGCAACCAAGGTCCATGCCCTTGACCGGAATCCAACCTGGGACCCTTCAGTCCGCAGGCCGACGCTCTATCCACTGAGCCAAACCAGTTCCGGCTTAATGTAATTCTTAATAACAGGAGGCCCCGAATTTTCATATTGTATTGAACCCACGAATTATGTAGCCATTCCTGGAGACAAAAAGGCAGTGCTGAAAAAACCCAAAAACAAAACCACCAAAAAACACATAGGGTGGAGCAAAAGTAGTTTAGAGTTGTTCGTGGATTTTTTCACTAGATGGAGTTACACGTATGTTGACATATATGCGATTTGATATGTGTATGCTATTTTGTTGTACTGACAGCAAGCTTCAAGACTTCATATGTCAAATTTGCTGAAGGTGTTAACATCATAGGTATTTGTACTCTTAAAAATGCCGAATTTTGTGCCAGAAAAAGAGCATTTGCGGGACATTTGAATTCATTACTTTATTTTGAAGAAAAGGGCTGCTGAAAGTGATCATATACTTCGGGAAGCTTATGGTGAACATGCTCCATCTCAAGACACTTGTGAACGCTGGTTTAAACGCTTTAAAAGTGATGATTTCGATGTGAAAGACAAAGAACGTCCAGGTCAACTAAAAAAAGTTTAGAGACCAACAATGACAAGCATTATTGGATGAAGATGCGTGTCAAACTCAAAAACAACTTGCAGAGAGATTAAACATTGCTCAGCAAACAATTTCCGATCATTTACAAGCCATGGGAAAGATTTTAAAAGGACAGAAAATGGGTGCCACATCAACTGAACAAAAGACAAATGGAAAACCGAAAAGTCACCAGTAAAATGCTGCTTCAGTGGCAGGAAAGAAAGTCTTTTTTGCATCAAATTGTGACTGGCCATGAAAAGTGGATTTATTTTGAGAATCCCAAAATCATGGGTTGATCCAGGTCAAGCATCAACATGGACTGCCAGGCCAAATCGCTTCGGAAAGAAGACAATGCTCTGCGTTTGGTGGGATCAGGAAGGTGTGGGGTATTATGAGCTTCTAAAACCAGGTGAAACCGTTCATACTGATTGCTACCGACAATAAGTAATCAATGTGAACCACGCTTTGATTATGAAATGACCAGAATGGGTCAGAAGACTCGGCAAAGTAATTTTTCTTCATGATGCACACCAGCACACACTTCATAACCAGTTAAAGACATGTGAAAAGATCTTGCCTGGGAAGTATTAACCCCCTCCCCCCCCGTATTTACCAGACCTTGCTCCTTCAGATGACCACTTGTTCGGATCGATGGCACACACACTGTCTGAGCAGCCCTTCAACACATACAAAGAAGTGGAAAATGGGGTCTCTGAATGGTTTGCCTCAAAACAAAAAAAAGTTCTATTGGGAAGGTACCCACAAATTACCTGAATGATGAGAGAAATGTGGAGCTAATGATGGACATTCCTTTGAATAAAGCACTTTTGAGGTTTCTCTTGGAATTATTGTGTTTTCTTGGATGACAAAATCCACATTATTAACTGACAATAATAATTATTATTGGTAATGTAATCAATAATAATAATAATAATAATAATAATACAAGAATCAACTGTGTGTCACATACTCACAACTGTAAACCTACTTTGCAATAATAATAATGATAATACAAGAATAAACCAACAATAATAATTATTATTGGTAATACAGTCAATAATAATAATGATAATACAAGAATAAACTGTGTGTCACGTACTCACAACAGTAAAGCTACTTTTCCCCGCCTTGTATATGTGTCTTAGTCCATTGGGGCTGCTGTAACACAATACCAGGGGCTGAGGCCCCCATGGCTATGCTCAGCATGGTGCTTAGTGCATTGGGGCTGCTATAGCAGAACACCGTAGACTGGATGGCGTCTAAGCAACACACACTTCTTTCTCCCAGTTCTGGAGGCTGAAAGTCCAAGGTCAAGGCCCTGGCAGGTTCAGAGCCTTGTGAGGACCCACTTCCTAGTCCATAGCCAGTACCTTCTCATAGGAAAGAGGGGGCCAGGGAGCTTTCTGAGGTTTCTTTTATTTATTTTTTAAATGTGTCTTTTTATTGATTTTATGGAAAGGAAAGAAGGGGAGGGGGGAGAGAGAGAGAGAGAGAGAGAGAGAGAGAGAGGGAGAGAGAGAAACATGGACGAGAGAGACTCATGGATGGATCGGCTGCCTCCCGCACACTCTCTACTGAGGATTGAGACCGCAACTTGGGCATATGGCCTGACCAGGAATTGAACTGGGGACCTCCCGGTTCATGGGTTGATGCTCAACTGCCTCCCAAAGACTCCCCCTCCTAATACCTTCACCTTAACGGTTAGGATTTCAATATCTGACTCTTGGGGAGACATAAACGTTCAGTCTACAGGCGATGGTATGTGTAGAACAGCAAGAGCGTCTGAGGAACACAGACATTGTCCTCAGAAAGAACACTTTCCCAGCACCTGCTCTGGGGCCAGCCCTGTGCCGGTTGCTATGGGAACTCAGAAGCACCCCCTACACCGCTGGCTTCCCAGCTCCTCGTTGGAAAGTTGGGGCACAGATGTCTCTGGAATCCCCCTTGGGATTAGCCTCAAAAGGGGCACAGACCCGTGGCTCGGTGGGATTCCGAAAGGGCTCATGGGAGCTTGAGCTGTCAGGAAGAGCTTCTGGTCAGGGTAGGACCTCAGATGGAGCTTAAGTGATGCGCAGGAAGAACAGAAGCAGCCCTAGCTGGTGTGGCTCAGTCGATAGAGCGTCAGCCTGCCAACCAAAGGGTCCCTGGGATTGATCCCGGTCAAGGGCAAGTACTGTGGTTGCAGGCTCCTGGTCAGAGCAGGTGCAGGAGGCAACCAATCGATGTGTTTCTCTGACATCACTGTTTCTCCGTCTTTCCCTCTCCCTTCCACTCTTTCTAAACACCAATGAGAGATATCCTCATATCCTCAGGCGAGGATTAAGAACGAATTGAGCCAGTAGGGGGCGCTGAGGGTGGGGCTCTCTGGGAGCAGACACTAGGATGGAGCTCAGGGTGTGTTTCCTGACGCTGCTGTCACAATGGCTACAGAGTGGGTGGCCTGAACCATGGGCGTTCACCCTCTCACAGTTCGGAAGGCCAGAATCTAGGCTCAGTCTCACTGGGCTGAGAGCGAGGTGTGGGGAAGGCTGGTCACTCTTTACCCTCCAGGCCAGGCCCCAAGGCAAGTTCAGGCTCTCGGACACGGTCGAGGCTGTCCCTGGGACAGAGGCTGGAGCAGTGGAAAAGCGAGCCCCACCAGCAGCTTAGTGGGCCCTGAAATAGGACTTTCCTTGGCCCTGTTTTTTCTTTTCTTTTTTAAAAATATATTTTATTGATTTTTTACAAAGAAGAAGGGAGAGGGATAGAGAGTTAGAAATATCGATGAGAGAGAGACATCGATCAGTGCTACTGGGGATGTGCCCACAACCAAGGTACATGCCCTTGACTGGAATTGAACTCGGGACCTTTCAGTCCGCCGGCTGACGCTCTATCCACTGAGCCACACCGGTTTCGGCTGGCCCTGTTTTTAAAAAATGTATTTTTATTGATATCAGAGAGAGAGGGAGAGAGAAACATCTATGATGAGAGAGAATCATGGATCGCCTGCATCCTGCACTCCCCACACTGGAATGGAGCCCGCAACCTGGGCATGTGCCCTTGACCGGAATGGAACCTGGGACCCTTCAGTTCCTAGGCCGTTGCTCTCTCCACTGAGCCACACTGGCTAGGGCAGCCTAGTTTTAAATGTGAGTGAAGGGACCAGAATTGGGGCGGCCAGGGTGAGAGTCAGAGAAGAGCATGGACTGGTAGCCAGGGTTCTGGAATTATCCCTGCCGGTCACTCACTCTTCCTCCCTGGACCCCGGGTGCACTGTCTGCACTATGTCCGGGAGAAGAGGCTGAGAAGGCCCTAGGGGTGGAGCGCTGTCAGGGAGGCTGGGCAAAGGTCCAGAGGGCTCCCCACTAATGTTTGAGGAGACGCGGCAAGAATATACATGGGGCCGAAACCTGTTTGGCTCAGTGGATAGAATGTCGGCCTGTGGACTGAAAGGTCCCAGGTTCGATTCCGGTCAAGGGCATGTACCTTGGTGGCGGTCACATCGCCAGTAGGGGGTGTGCAGGAGGCGGCTGATCAATGTCTCTCTCTCATCGATGTTTCTAGCTCTCTATCCCTCTCCCTTCCTCTCTGTAAAATAATCAATGAAATATATTCAAAGATAAAAAGAATATACATGGGGACCCACATGCCATGCAGTTAAATATTTAAAAGGGATAAAGCAAACTAACAAATCTTGGACACAATCATCTTTTGTTGGCTGACCTTGGAAAAACCTTTTTTAGGTCCAGTTGGAATGAAAATCTCAGGCTTCTGTGAGTCCTACATTGGAGGCCACAGTGAGGAGAGAGCTGGCCTGAGTCCAGCTGTGGCTCCAGCGAGAAGGTTCTACTCACAGACCTCTGGTTCCAGAGGATGGAACTGGCGAGGGGCCCCGCTTTGAGCTCTAAACTGCATCTTTGCGGGTGGGCCGAGGCCACGCCTACTGTGGGCTGGTCCCCACTGCAGGGTTATGAGGGCCGCCCAGTATGGGAGACTTGGGACTCACGTGATGGTTAACTTCGACTCAGGGTCACCCAGAAAGCCTTGCGGAAGCATCCTTCCACGTGAAAAGACAGTCAGGATACTCCCACCCAACCTTCAGCTCAGACTTGCAACCCGGCCTGCTAGCTGTCCTCCTCTCCTCCCACACATACATCTTTCTTAATAGGACCCTCGACTGTTCCATCCTGTCTTGGCACTTGCTCCTCAGAGGAGCTGCATGAACACCTTGGTCTCCAGCCCACACTCTGAGGCGCTTCGCTTGCACCTGTATGGGTGCCCCACACCCGGCATGGTCTTATCCATGTGTGCCCGGGGCTGCTGCGTTCTTTTTAAAAAAATTCTTTATTGTTCCAAGTGTTACATATGTTTCCTTTTTCTCCCATTGATCTCTCCCCGCCCCCCGCCCCAGCACATGCCCTCACCCCCGCGCTGTCTGTGTCCATTGGTTATGCTTATGCGCATGCATACAAGTCCTTCGGTAGGTCTTTTACCCCCTCCCCCCGTCACCCTCCCCGGTTTTTCCCTCTGAGGTTTGTCTGTCTGTTCCCTGCTCCTGAGTCTCTGGATCTATTTTTGTTCATCAGTTTCTGTTGTTCATTAGATTCCGCCTGTAGTCTTCTTACCCGGAGGTGGTGTGTGTGTTGGGGGGCAGGGGGAGGTGGCAGAAGGGCTAGCTCAGGGCCATGGGGAGCAGGAACGGGCCCCTTTAGTCTGAGTGTAACCCAACATGCTACTGGCAGAGGCCTCTCTCTGCACACCAGCCTCCGGACCTCACCGTCTGTGTCATTCCGCCGACGGCGTGCTTCTGAACACGCTTTGTAGCCGCCTGGCCTGAGCGAGGGAGCGCAGAGGAAGCAGGCTCAGAGGTTGGATGGGTGGCCATGCCTGGGTCTTTTTCTTTTTTGCCAATCCTCACCCGAGGATATGTCCCCATGGCTTTTCAGGGAGAGTGGGAGAGAGAGGGAGAGACAGAGAAACATCGATGTGAGAGACACGCATCGACTGGTTGCCTCTTGCACGTGCCCTGACCAGGCCCGGGCTGGGGAGGAGCCTGCAACCCAGGTACATGCCTGTGACTGGAATTGAACCCAGGACCCTTCAGTCCACAGGCCGACGCTCTATCCAAACTGGTTAGGGTCCACCTAGATCTTTCGATGTCCAACCTGGCTCTTTTGTGATGTTGCAGCCAACGAGGCCAGAGCCAGTGCTGCGCAGCTGCCCTCCGGTGTTGGTTGCTAGAATGTTCCTTCGGGCCTGGGAAATGGATGCACATTTCTCTTCGGGTCTCCAACAGCTTTCTCTTTCAAACGTGCCACCATCCAGCCGGGGCATGGAGAGCGGGCATGTGGTCCCTGCAGGCCAGCCAGGCTGCAGCCCCTCAGAACTTGTCATTGTACCTGCAGTCTGGGTAGCGGTAGGCAAATCTGGGGTCACAGGTTCTCAGGGGTCTCAAGATGCTCTTCAGCTGGCTAGCGGCCTCCAGGACTTCGGGGTCTGGGCGGGCGGCCTCCCCACACTTAGCCAGGAGGGCATCTATCTGCTCCTGCATGGGAGGGGGGAACTTCCCCCGCAGAAGCTGAGGCAGGACCTGCCGACACACCAGCACCACGCTCTGCTTCTCGGGGACCGAGTCACAGGGGGGCAGCTGGGTCTGGCAGCCGGTCACCAGGCAGCTGAAGATGTCTTTGTTCTCCGCTGCCCGCGGGCTGCCTGCAAGAGAAGCAAGGACAGGTTACACCTCCTTCAGCCTGTTCCCCTTGGGGGAGATGCTGCTGGTTAGGATGCTGGGCCAAGTGGTTTCGTCGCCCTGCATCTCCTGTCACCAGAGATTTAGGGTTCAAGGACACCAAGGCCCCATGGGGAACATGGGGGGAACTCTCTTTGCTACAACCGGTCAAGGCCAGGGCATGGACACACACTTCTCCCTCCCAGCAGGTGAGCGTACAACTCTAGAGCTCACCCCCACCTTGCGATTCTCCCATTCTTCCAATCGAATCAGGGAACTGGGGAAATGCAAAGTTGGGAGAAAGAACAGGTACAGTGGTACCTCGAGATACGAGTGCCCTAACATACGAGATTTTTGAGATGCGAGCCGTGGAGCGAGCGATTTTTGCTTTGAAATACGAGCAACAGCTGAGAGAGGAGTCATCGCGCGGATCGGCCGGCTGCACACGACCCACCCGTTTACCGCGACTCGAGCGTCTCATCGTTTCCCACGCCTCAAGGTTACGGAACGAATTAAACTCGCATCTCGAGGTACCACTGTAAACCTGAACACGCTCAGTGGGGCTGACATCAGTCGTTTACATCGCCCGAATATTCTGGAATCAGCCCCATTTCTTCTCATAAAAGCGAACGAGGAAATGAGTTAGGGTGGCTTCATTGGTCTGTCTTTGCCGACTTTCTCATAAAAAGTCCTCTGTCGCCTGGCCCATGGGGCTCAGTAGTTGAGGACCAACCTATGAACCAGGAGGCCATGGTTCGATTCCTGGACAGGGTTGTGGGCTCGGTCCCCAGTGCGGAGCATGTAGGAGGCAGCCGATCCATGATTCCTTCTCACGGATGTTTCTATTTCTCTCTCTCCCTCTCCCCTTCCTTTCTGAAATTAATACAAATGTACTGTGCTTTCCGGTGTATAAGACGACTTTTTAACCCAGGAAAATCTTCTCAAAAGATGGGGGTCGTCTTATACGCCGGGTGTCATCTTATAGGGTGAGTCTATCCCAAACTCTATATTTTAACTGGAAAAGTTGGGGGTCGTCTTATACACCTAGTCGTCTTATACGCCAGAAAATACAGTACTAAGGAATTAAAATAAAAAGTCCTCTGTCCTCTCATTGGACTCACAAACACTCGTTACCCTTAGAGACTGGGATGCTCCAAGGCCTGCGGGACCCTGACGGCCTGGGCACCCGGTGGAAAACATGAGTCCCTCACAGACCTCAGGCCGAGCTTTTTAACTGGAAACTCGAGAAAAAGCGAAGGCGCCCACATGGATCGCCACATGTACAGGTGGATCAGCCAGATAATTCCGTTTCAGACAAAGGCTGAGAGCATCAGAGGAGAAAGGTCCTGACAGGGGGATGGACCCGGGGGTGGTGTGTGTGAGGAAGGGCAGGGCAGGAGGGTGGGTCCCCGACCACACACACTGAATGGACCACAGTACTGCCCCTGGGGCCATGCCATGATGCAAAGCACCCCCCTCCCGCCCCCTTGGACCAGGTCAAGGCCAGCTCCCCTTTGGAGCTGGACTCGGAGCAGGGATTCTCAAGGGGGCGAGGGACACCTGACATGAGCTTGGGGTGTTCTCACTGTGACATGCGGAGACTGGGAAGGCCCTGTGGCACCACCCCCGGGCACCCCTCCAAGCTCCTGTCACTCCGGCTTCTCCTCTGACAGCTGCTCGGCCGGCCCCTGCGGAGTACCTTCCTGCCTGTCGATGACGCCCAGGGCACTGGCATCCCGGATGAACAGATGCCCGTTGTTAAAGATGCCAAACATGGAGGCGTCCACACGGGTGAAGTAGAGGAAGTAGTTGAGGTCGTTGCTCTGCAGGGACTCCAGGATCCTGAGGAGCTGGTGGGCCAGGTCGGCTGCCTGGTCTGGGGGTGCAGCGTAGAACTCCCGCAGCGGGCTGGTGCTGGTGCTGACCAGGAACCGGCCGCAGGAGCCCAGGTACTTGGGCAGCGGCCATCCCTCAGCTCCAGGGAAGATCTGCCAAGGCAGGAAGAGGAGGGAGCATTAGAGGGTTGGAGAGGGGACATTCACAGACATAGCATGTCCTCTCTCTCTCTCTCTCTCTCTCTCTCTCTCTCTCTCTCTCTCTCTC
>JAAGEH010000137.1:3325075-3586038 GCA_011751065.1 Lasiurus cinereus | reverse complement strand
CTCTCTCTCTCTCTCTCTCTCTCTCTCTCTCTCTCTCTCTCTCTCTCCATCTCTCTCCAGTGCCTCTTAGAACAACACAACACCTCCACCCCATTCCTGACACCCCCCCCCCTTTTTTCTTGTTTCAGATGAATAGATTTGAAAGAAGATGTTCTATTGCCATGTGGTAGATTGCATCTTAACGGTGTCCCCATATTAGATACAGTGGTACCTCAAGATACGAGTGCCCTAACATACGAGATTTTTGAGATATGAGCCATTTTTTTTTGCTTTGAAATACGAGCAACATTTGAGATAGGAGTCATCTTGCGGATCGGCCGACTGCACACGACCCACCAGTTTACCACGACTTGAGCGTCTCATATTTTCCCACGCCGCAAGGTTACAGAACGAATTAAACTCGTATCTCGAGGTACCACTGTACAAGAATGCTGACGCACTTGCCAGGATTTGAGATGGGTTTCGGATTCAGGGGAATATATTTATTTTAAGAGTTACACAGTTGAAAAAATATGACTACTATTGGAGACTTCACAAATAGCACTGCTTAGGAAGAGGCCGTGGCGGAGGGAAGAGGGTCAACTTCAGATGACTGAAAGAAAAATATAAAAAAAAACACAAAACATTGCAGCACTCGGCTGGTGTGGCTCAGTGGTTGAGCGTTGACCTAGGAACCAGGAGGTCACAGTTTGATTCCCGGTCAGGGCACAGTCCTGGGTTTCGGGCTCGGGCCCCAGTGTGGGGCGTGCAGGAGGCAGCCGGTCCATGACTCTCTCTCATCATGGATGTCTCTCTCTCCCTCTCTCTTCCTCTCTGAAACCAATAAAAATATATTGAAAAAATAAAAAATAGGAATGCAGGCACCAGAGTCTGTGCTAGACCAAAATCCTAAAGGCTTCCTGGGTGACATAAGTTTGGGGAACCCCTGCTCTAGCACCTTATTGATGTCGCCAGTCCCCTATTAGCAGACATTTAGATTACTTCCTTTTTCCTGGTACTTTGGGGTTGTTTTTTGGCTATTTCCCACCTCCTGGGCTTGCCCAGATCTTACTGATTTCTGGCACAGCCAGTGTGGCTCAGTGGTTGAGCATTGACCTATGAACCAGGAGGTCACGGTTCAATGCCTGGTCAGGGCATATGCCGGGCTGTGGGCTTGATCCCCAGTGTGGGGCACGCAGGAGGCAGCCGATCCATGATTCTCTCTCATCATTGATGTTTCTAACTCTCCCTCTCTCTCTCCCTCCCTCTCTGAAATCAATACAAATCTATTTTTAAAAATCTTCCTGATTTGGGGGGCACTGTCAGAGCTGCCTCCTTCCCAGAGCCTTCGGGGCAACCATGGGCAGTGAGGGTGGCTGATGTGTCCCCACCTACCCAGCTCCCACAGACACTCACATGGCTTGGTTACCCCAAGGCAGACAGTCAAGGGGGTGCGAGCTCAACCCAGGATGGCCCTCCTTAGAGTCCCTGGGGGGGGGGTGTGCCCGCGTACCTGTAGGAGGATGGGGTGCGCGTTGACAGCCAGTGTGTAGAGCAGACGCAGTTTGTCGCGGTCCGTGAAGTGGTCCATGAAGATGCTGCCCGCGTCGGCCACCTCGGCGTAGCGCCGGACCACACGGTCCAGGAGGCGCTGTGATGGACAGCGCAGGAGAGGGCTGGGCAGGCCCTGAGGGGCGGGGGGGGGGGTGAGCAGGTCAGGGCATTGGCAGGCCCTGCTGGCAGGGGATATCCTGGGGTTGGGGGCGGGCAAGTGGGCCCTGGGAGGAGACAGACTCAGGAAGGGTGACAGTGACCTTGTCCAACACATGCTTCTGCCCCCAGATGAGGAGCATAGACTGGCAGAGGCCGGGGGGAGGGGAGGAGGATGCTTGCTGGTCTACCACAACCAGCACTTAGCAGGGATTCTGTACAGGGTGGACTGAGAGTGATGGGCACACTTCTTCATCACCATCTATAGACACTCATTCGGAAGAACTAATGATACAAAGGATAGCTATATTGATTATGTTCTAAAAACTGTTTTAATCACAAACCCTCTCAAATTTAAAATTTTTTTTTTTAAATGCTGAGGTCCTAAAGTCTCAGTGGTTTAAACCCTAAACAAATCCCATGAGTCACATTTAGTTGTTTTCAACGCTCTGTGATTCCATGATTAGAAGTGGTGTGTGTGTGTGTGTGTGTGTGTGTGTGTGTGTGTGTGTCGGGGGGCTGGCATGCGGGCCATAATCTTTCTCTGGTTGGCACTGAAAATGCCCATCCATGGGCAGCAAAGGAATCACCATGACTACTTCCCAAGAGTCATGGACACAATGCATCTGTGAAGGGGCTGTACTTTCTAGAAGAGTGTTCAGCCAGAGGGTGTGTGTTGATGTCCCGGGCATCTTGCCCTGTGTGAGAGGGGCAAGATATTTTACTTGTTTAAATTTCTCTTTCCATTCGTAATCATTTCATCTTTAACTTCCATGTTAGATGAACATGAAATGCTACAGCCGTCACTCAGCTATTTTTCTTGTCCCCATCAAGATAGCCATGCTATTTTTATTATCTAAAAATACTTTTTATTGATTACAGAAAGAAAGGGAGAGGGAGAGAGAGAAACATCCATGATGAGAGAGAATCATGGATTGGCTGCCTTCTGCATACTCCCCACTGGGGATCGAGTCTACACCCCCAAGCCTGTGCCGAACCGGGAATGGAACTGTGACCTCCTGGTTCATAGGTCGGTGCTCAACCACTGAACCATGCTGTCTGGGCTACAGCCATGTTATTTTAAAAAGCAAATGCAATGTTTAGTCCTTGACCTGGTAGCCTGTGGGAGGTGAAAATGTTTATAGTCTGAAAACTAACTGTGGCTCCAGTATAAAATGTCATTGTCATTTGAACATTTTATCATAACCTGCCTTGCATCTGAACCCGTTGAATATGGCCTTTCTCTCCCATTGGGGAGTCACTTCCCATGGAGCAGGGGCCTTGTCTTGACACTTATATGCCTTCCTGGGGCCTGTAAACACCCCTTAAGTATTTTTTAAAATATATTTTATTGATTTTTTTTACAGAGAGGAAGAGAGAGGGATAGAGAGTTAGAAACATTGATGAGAGAGAAGCATTGATCAGCCGCTTCCTGCACGCCCCGTAGTGGGGATGTGTCCGCAACCAGGATACATGCCCTTGACCAGAATCGAACCTGGGACCCTTGACCAGAATCAGTCCACAGGCCGACGCTCTATCCACTGAGCCAAACCGGTTTTGGCCCCTTAAGGATTTTTTAATTAAACTTAACAAAAGCAAATTGTATTGGTTTCCCGTTGACCTCTAAACCCATATTCTGATTAAATTGTTAACGTGCATTTTGGTTAATAGGCTGATTTCCCTTATTCTATTTCTAAGTCATTGAGATCAAGGAAGGAAAATTGTCAGTCCTTCTTGATTCAACAAAGCTTCTAGAACACTCTCTACCACCATCTAGTGGGAGCAAAGCCTTCATGTCAATCAAGGCCCTTCCCACTTGAGGAAGAAGCAAAGCAGGGTTTGTGTGGGGAACAACGTGGGAAGTCGCTTGTAGCTGAGGGACGGGAAGGGGACACAGTGGAGGGTCTGTGTTTGCCTCTGATTAGCCGCGTGCTGCTGAGGGTAGCTGCAAGGTGGCTGCTTCTGCGCCTGCTTACTAGCACAGGAAGCCTTCTCTGTGGTGGGTTTTGGAACAAGCACGTCGTGAGAACCTGGGCGGGGTTCTTGGCTGAGTTTCTGTTTGTGGACTAGGAATGTGGGCCCTGAAACACCGCCCTCTGAATAATGCAGCTTTTAGCGGATAAAAGTCACAGTCTTATTGGCATAAGTGCCACACACACACACACACACACACACACGCACAGGGACACACACGCACACACATTGTGTTGCTTCACCCTCTCGCTAGTGTCTTTTGATCCTGGCTCCTGGGCAGCCCTTGGCTCAGTGCACTGCCTGCAGCTCAGCAGAGTGCACATGGCCCCGGGGGAGGGGAACCCCCGGGCTCCCCGCTCAGTCTCTGAGGGTGGCAACTGGGGCTTTTGATCCGAGTTGATTGTATTCACAAGGAGAACTGACAGAGTTCTGAGGTTCCTGCATCCATCAGATTCGCCCTGCCTTCAATGTTCTTTTTCTTTTTACAAAATAGATTGCTATTGATGTCAGAGAGGAAGGGAGAGGGAGAGAGGGAGAAACATCAACAATGAGAGGGAATCATGGATCACGCCCCCTGCTGGGGATCAAGCTCACAACCCAGGCATGTGCCCTTGACCAGAATCAAACCCGGGACCCTTCAGTCTGAAAGCCAACGCTCTATCCACTTAGCCACACCTGCCAGGGCTTCAATTTTCTGTTGTTGCTCCTCTCCTTCTCTCCCTCTCCACTTCTATGAGCAAGACCTGTGAGTTTCTTCTCTCAAACACACACCCACACACATGCAGGCATGCTCACTTGAAGGCTCTGGCCTAGATACCTGTTGGAAAGTGGCTTTGGAGGAAATCAGGGAAAACCCACTGATGTCATATTCTGAGAGGGTCCCCGAGGCTGGCCCCATGAATAGGCACTGGGTCATTGAGTTTGAGTTGAAAGATGAAGCAAGTCTCCCTGCTGTCCATCCTATAGTCTCTTTCCAGCTGGCTCCTGCGACCCCATATAAATAGACCAATTTCATGATTTTCCAACCAGAAATTAGAATTCCTGTTTAGCCAGATCTGAAATGAATGGTAGCTTAGAAATTGCTTTAGTTGCATATTCCATCCGAGGTCATACCAGAGGCTGCTTATATGGATCATTATTAGAAGGATTCAGGGTTGTGACCTACAGGTTGAGAACCGCTAGCAGGGTCGCTAAAACCATCGGAAAACACAGATATTTGCATTACAATTCATAACAGTAGCAAAATGACAGTGATGAAGTAGCAATGAAAATAATTTATGGTTGGGAGTCACCACCACATGAGGAACTGTGTTAAAGGGTCTCAGCATTAGGAAGGTTGAAAACCACTGCTCTAAGAGAATAGGATTAGAGGATTGGTGAAATTTTTAAAATGGCTTATTCTTTCTTTTTTAAAATGAGGTACGATTCACATATTATAAAATTCACCACTATAACTATTTTATTTAAAAAAAATATAGCTATTTTATTGATTCCAGAGAGAAAGGGAGAGAGAGAGAGAAACATCAATGATGAGAGAATCATCAATCGGCTGCCTCCAGCACGCCCCCCACTGGGGATAGAGCCTGTAACCCAGGCATAAGCCCTTGGCTGGAATGGAACCTGGAACCCCTCAGTCCACTGGCCAGTGGTCTATCCACTGAGCCAAACCAGCTAGGACTTACTTTATTTTTTAAATATTTTTATTGATTTCAGAGAGGAAGAGAGAGGGAGCAAGAGAGAAATATCAATGCTGAGAGAGAATCATTGATCAGCTGCCTTCTGCACGCCTCCTACTGAGGATTGAGCCTGCAACCTGGGCATGTGCCCTGAGCAAGAATCAAACCATGACCTCCTAGATCAGTGGTTGGCAAACTCATTAGTCAACGGAGCCAAATATCATCAGGACAACAATGAAAATTTCTTTGGAGAGCCACATTTTTTAAACTTAAACTTCTTCTAATGCCACTTCTTCAAAATAGACTCGCCCAGGCCGTGGTATTTTGTGGAAGAGCCACACTCAAGAAGCCAAAGAGCTGCATGTGGCTCGTGAGCCACAGTTTGCCGACCACAGTCCTAGTTCATAGGTCAATATTCAACCATTGAGCCACGCCACCTAGGCCACTTTATTTAAAAGTGTACAATTCCGTGGCTTTAGTACACTCACAGGGCTATATAAATATCATCCCTCTCCAACTCAATTTTTTCATGATCCCCCGAAAAAACACTGTACCCAGGAAGCAGTCACTCCTCATTCTTTCTTCCCCTCACCCCGGGCAACCACTAACCTGACTGTTGTCTCCATGGATTTGCCTGTTTTGGACATTTCTTAAAAATGGAATTCTACAATATCTGTGCTTCTGTGTCTGGCTTCTTTTATTGGCATGATTTTTCCAGGGTTCATCCATGTTGTACCATGCATTGGTACTTCATTCCTTTCTATGACGGGATCATATTCCATTGTACGGATAGAACTTATTTTGTGTCTCCATTCATTAGTTGATGGACAGTTGGGTTGTTTCCAACTGTTGGCTACAGTGAACAGTACTGATTTACATATTCATGCACAAGTGTTTGCTTACACACCTGTGTTCAGTTCTCTTGGGTGGATGAGTGAGTTTGCCCTCCCCCCCTTTGTTGAGGATAGATCTACTCAAAGCCGTCTTCTAGGTGAGTTTCATTAAGAAGGAAAGAGCAGGCCCTAACCAGTTTGGTTCAGGGGATAGAGCATCGGCCTGTGGCCTGAAAGGTCCCAGGTTCGATTCCAGTCAAGGGAATGTACCTTGGTTGCAGGCGCATCCCCAGTAGGGGGTGTGCAGGAGGCGGCTGATCGATGTCTCTCTCATTGATGTTTCTAACTCTCTATCCCTCTCCCTTCCTCTCTGTAAAAAAATCAATAAAATATTTTAAAAAAAGAAAAAGAAGGAAAGAGCGGGAGTTTGGATGCTACCCGCCTGGGAGGGGAAGGGTGGAGAGCTTGTTGGGCATGCGGTGGAACCCTCTGGACAAGGGTCTCTGGAAAGGAGGACAGGAGATGGTGCCAACATGGGACGGCCATGACCTTGATCTTGGTGGATGGAGGAGGATGGGGCTTTTCCCACAATTTAGAAAACTGTTGATATTTTTCTGTCTTTTATGTGGAAGGGAACAAGTCTTTGGCGGGGATGAAAAGATGGGTAGGAGAGGGTCAAACTGGAGTGGAATGGTTATGGCTTTGACTGTTTTCACAGGGTGGTGTTCATGGATCATGTTTGGCAGAAATAAGGAAATCCTGTATAGCTGCTGTGAACACTAGATGATAAAACTCATCAAGTGTTGGTGCAACCAGCTGAAGATTAGGACCTCCATATTACAAAACGCTGGGCTGTGCGCTTCCATGCTGATAGACATTTTGCAAAGTGTCTTCATATATATAAAAGCTCATTGGAATGAACGCATACATCTTGTTGAGATTTATTTCTGGTCACAAGCCCCTGTTTCATGGCATTGTTTGGTCCCACTTTAGAGAGAACACAACTTCTTTTCCCAGATAGAGATGTGGGATGGGAATACACACCTCCTGCATTTCTTCCCCCCTCCCCCCACCCCCCAGTCTCCAGTCACAGGACCAGCATGCTTACCTGCACCAGGTCTGGCGTGAGGCGCTTGGCCTGCAGCCATTTCTGGAACCTTCCTGTTTTCCTCAGGACACGCTCGATGCTGCAGGTCTTGGGGGCTGCCGCAGAGGCGCAGATTCTCCTGTCCGAGCTTTCGTGCTGCTGCTTGCTGGCCAGCCTCGACAGCTCCACGGGGCGCCAGGTTTTGGAATCATCTGAGTAGTTTGCAGGGTAAGAAGGCAAGTAGCCTGCAGGCACTTCGACGTGGGTAGCCAGCCAGTTGTCGAACCTGGAAGAAGAGCCCTTTTAGGATCCACCTGGCAGGGCCTAGTCCCAACTCTGCCAGTGCGAGAGGCCAGCAGAACCCCCCCGCCCCCGCCCCGGGACAGCGAGACAGGGGACCACAGCTGGTCTGATCCAGTCCTCACTTTTAGACTGGGGTGCTCCGAGCTCTTTCTATGAGAGAGAACTACCTTTGATTCCTCCAACTTAGGGAAGTGTGTAGATGGCAGGATAGTCGAGGGAGGTGCAAGCCAGACACAAGCTCTGTCCTCTTGGTGCAACCAGCACAGAAGGCCTAGCCATGGGTCTCTGAACTTCTACTCCATGCAAAGACGGCAGCTTTCCACAGGCTATACCTTGGATTCCTCTAACACCTCCTCCCTGCTCTGCAGATACAGAGACTGATGCTTAGAGAGCTTAAGACCTCACCCAAGGTCAGACAATATGTTGCCAAACAGAGTTGCAGAAATCTGTCCCTCTCCCTACACAGGTGGCAGAAAAAGCCCACCCTCTGACCAATAGCCTGATCTTGGGACCATAGTTCTTTCTTTAAAATATATTTTTATTGATTTCAGAGAGAAAGGGAGATGGAGAGAGAGATAGAAATGTCAATGATGAGAGAGAATCCTGGATCCGCTGCCGCCTGCACGCCCCCTACTGGGGATGGAGCCCACCACCCTGGCCTGTGCCCTTGACCAGAATAAAACCCAGGACCCTTCAATCTGCAGGCCGATGCTCTAACCACTGAGCAACACTGGCCAGGGCCCTTGCCTCCTATCATAAAATTGGTCCATACTTTCACTGCCTCCATTCCCCAAGGAATCAGTCCCTCTACCTGTATACCTGGTCCTCTCCATCCTGTTTCTCAAGTGGGAAATCTTGAGCACTTTCCACAGCGCCATCTTGACTTCCTCCCCCATTGATACAGTTGGTCAACAAAGTGGCTCCGTAGCTGAACCTACACTTCCCTCCTGGCCTGCTTGGACCTTTCTCCCGCCCTGAAAGAACTTGTCTGCCAGCCCCTGCCAGCCCCACTGGGCTCCCCGTACACTTCTTTTCGTAAAGTTTTTCTAATTACAGGTGGCATCTTGTCCCTGCCCAACTTAACTCCCTCGTCAATGCCTGCAATAGAGCTGCCCCAATTGTGTTTGTTCTCAGGGGTGGGAGATGAGGGCATTCAATTTTCAAAATGCCTTAAAAAAATCCCTACTAGGGAAAGTCCACATAAACTTTGGGCAATAACTACCATCTTGCAAAAGAAGTTCAACACTTCTGGCCTGGCTGGTGTGGCTCAGTGGTTGAGCATCCACCTATGAACCAGGAGGCCACGGTTCAGTTCCCAGTCAGGGAACATGCCTGGGTGGTGGGCTCCATCCCCAGTAGAAGGTGTGCAGGAAGCAGCTGATCCATGATTCTCATCATTGATGTTTCTATCCTTCTCTCCTTCTCCCTTCCTCCCTGAAATCAATAAAAATATATATTTGAAGTCCAACACTTCTGATTATTTTCTTTTATTTTTTTGTTTAGTCACTTAGTTGAATAATCAAGTATACCTTTGGTTAATACTGACTGGAAATAAAATTAGTGTATATTAACACCTTCTGTGTAGTCATCAAATCTTATACACCTGAGGCAGGTCCTTAGGGTTGGGCAGAGAAGAGACCTATACAAAGGGCCTTGGGTATTGAAAAGGCTGGGGCCCTGACTGGTGTGGCTCAGTGGATAGAGCATCAGCCTGTGGACTGAAAGGTCTCAGGTTTGATTCCAGTCAAGGGCATGTACCTTAGTTGCAGGCACAATACCCAGTAGGGGGCAGCTGATGGATGTTTCTCTCTCATTGATGTTTCTGACTCTATCCTTCTCCCTTCCTCTCTGTAAAATATCAATAAAATATATTTAAAAAAAGAAAAGAAAAGGCTGGGGAACCACTGGTCTGCAGGTTAAGGTTCCAATTCCTGGCCCAGCATTCAAGGCTTCCTGTACCATCTGACTCTTCCAAGCCTCCCCCCTCTCTCACGCTTCCACATTCCCCCACCCCCCTACTCCGGTTCCTAAGCACTTTTCACTTCTCCCCACACCTTTGGGTCTTAATGCCGGAGCTGGTCCTTCTACCTGAAGCCCTGCCCTTCCCACTCCATTCCAGCTCACCCTTTCAGACCTTCCTCAGAACGCTTTTCCTTGGAGAAGCCATCCCCAGATCCCATTGGGAATTCATACCCCTTCTCCTAGTTCCCAGAGGTCCCTTCCACTCCGCTTCTGGCCTCCCTCAGGCCAGGTCTTATTGTTATTTGTAACACAGCTCCCTGCTCCTGGACCCCTGGAGGGCAGGGACCGGAGTGATAGCCCTGTTACTAGCACACCTGCTGGGCCTTGCCCGTGCTGAAGGCTCATTGACTGCGTGTGGACAGGTTCTTGGCTTCCAGAGTGTGATCCCTTCTTTGGTGAGAGCCATGCACATGGCAATTTCCTAAACTTGTCTTTTCCTCTGATCAAGGCAACCTCTCCCAACAGAAAATGGTCCAGACACTTGGGAGCAAACCACTCTGGCTTGAATCCCAGATCTGCCACTGACTAGGTGGTGACCTTGAACAAGTCCCTTAATCTTGCTATATCTCAGTTTGCTATCTGAATAATGATAGAGAAACACTAACTCCCAGCATGAAGTGAGTATATAAAAATAGCTTTAAAATGTGTTATTTTTAAAAAATATATTTTATTGATTTTTTACAGAGGAAGGGAGAGGGATAGAGAGCTAGAAATATCAATGAGAGAGAGACATTGATCAGCTGTCTTCTGCACACTGCCTACTGGGGATGTGCCCACAACCAAGGTACATGCCCTTGACCGGAATTGAACCTGGGACCCTTCAGTCTGCAGGCCGATGCTCTATCCGTTATGCCCTAACTGGTTTGGCTCAGTGGATAGGTCATCAATCCTCAGACTGAAGAGTTCCGGGTTTGATTCCAGTCAAGGGCACGTACCTTGGTTGCAGGTTCCCTGGTCCTGGTCGGGGTGTGTGCAGGAGGCAACCCGTCCATGTGTCTCTCTCCCATCGATGTTTCTCTCTGTCTCTCCCCCTCCCTTCCACTCTCTCTAAAAATCAATGGGGAAATATCCTTGGGTGAAGATTAACACACACACATAAAAAGTCTGTCACATAATAGGTTTTCTATAAATTTTATTCCCCCCCTCTTTGAGAAATGAACTTGGTCAATGCCATACTCCCAGATTACTCCCTTCATAGAAAAGCAAACTTTAAGTTCTCCCTTCAAAGGGCCACTTTGAATTTAGCAATTCGGGCTAGAACTTGGTTTCACACTTTACCCCCCTCTCCACCCCAACTTCAACCCATCGCTACTCTGATTAAATGGTTTCGCTTTAGCTCCCACCCCTACATTACATCCTGGCTCATTTTCAACAAAACTCCTGGACATCTTTCCTCGCGGGACCAGAATGTTGCCCCTCTGAATGATCTGATTGAGATTCTGACCTTATTTCTTCTTTAAAAAACTTCTTGCAAAGAGATGTTCCAATGCACGCATTGCATTTATCAAGGCCGAGGACAGCTCTTCCCAAACTGTAGCTGGTTCGAGGAGAAGGAGGAGCCGGCGAGGAGACCGCAGAGCTCAGGGCTGAGACCCAGAACAGCGGGGCCAGCCAGCCCAGGGGGAGGGCGGCAGCCCCAGGCCCCAGCTGGAGCTCCATCAGGGCCCAGGCCTCCAGCGGCGGTCTCCGGCTGTCCACCCCGAGCTGTGCAGAAGCAGGTCTTGGCAAAAGCAAAAGGGGGTGGGGGCGCTGACTTCAGAGCGTTGACCCCAGCCCAGCCTCCCGGATTTCTGGTTGAGGATGCTAAGGAGCTCGGAGCTAACGAGGTTTGGGAGGAGGTGAGGAAGTCCATGGAGGATGCTGATAACACGGTTTCCAGAGTTACTCTTCCTCTGCCCGTGGGGGCTGTCGGGGGCTGGGAGGGGCTGGCTGGCAGATTTGGGGAAGGACAATGGTCAGGGCTTCCCTGTGCAGTCCTTTTGACAAACACAGGATATCCTGGCTGGGCAGGAAAGGTCCATGCAGGATGTACATCCGACCTGGATTCCACCTGGGAGTTTCAAAGGGTCCTGCGGGCCTCCACCCTGCACTGTATTAATTCTGGGTCTATGTGTCGCTATGGATCACACACGCACTCACCAGCTCCCCCCACTCCGCACTGGTAATTTGGCCTGTCCCTTCACCAGATACTCCTCTTCCACGCTGACCACATTTTGGAGGTGAAACAACCAGAGGTCAGCTTGCTGGCCATTTAGTGCTCATTGAAGACTGATTTGAATAGCAGAGGCTTTGCTGATTAGGGAATAGAAAATCTCAAGGCCACGCTCGCAGATCTGAGTAGAAGAGGGGAAATAATTTGGTGGCTTCTGGTTTGATGTGGGGGACACACCGAAAAGACATCTCTGCCTCAGCTCAGCTGTGTCCAATCTCTTCTCCTCCTCCCCATGCCTGAAAGTCCCTCTTCCCTTTACCACCCTGCCTCCCTTTTCAGGGGCTGGTCTGATGTGGTGAGATTTAACTGCCCCAGAATTGCCTTTCTCCTGACACTAAGATAAGGTCCTCAGTATGGAGGAGGCGGGGAGGGCGGATTTAGGAATAAAGCCCTTGAGGACCAAATAAGGGCAGGCAGGTTTAGGCTGGGAGAGGAAAAAGGGAGGTAGAGGGCACCAAGGATGGCATCCAGAGAATTGGGGAAGATTTGTGAGAAGGGCAGGGTAATGACTCTCCTCTGATGCTTAGGCAGGTGCTTATTGGCCAACTGCATATCCTCCTCAGCCCCAGGTCTGGTGGCATTTGTCTTTATTGTTGAATTGTGAGAATTCTTTGTACATTCCAGATACTAGTCCTTCGTTGGCTATGTATGTTTTGCACATATTTTCTCCCAGGTGGTAACCTGTCTTACAGGGTCTTTCTCAGAGTATAAGTTTTTTTTATTTTGATGAAGTCCAATTTGGCAATTTTTCCTTTAATGGATTACTAGAGGCCCAGTGCACAAATTCGTGCACAGGTGGGATCCTGCTGGCCCTGGTTCCCCTCCCCCCCATTGGGGGCCCAGCTGGATTAGTGGAGGGGTCATGGGAGGTGGCTGGCTGGCCCTGCCCCGATCAGGGTGGGTGGCACTGATAAGGGGCCGGAGCAGCCAGGGGGAGGGGCTATGGGCACTTGGCCAGCTGGCCCTGACCCTGATTGGAGTGGAAGGGGCTGATCAAGGGTCATTCTGCCAGGGGAAGGGGCCATGGGAGATTTCGAGGAGTTGATTGGAGCCCTGATAGGGCCAGTTGGCTGCTGCTGCAGTGCACATCATAGTGACTGGGCATTCTGGTCATTCTGGTCATTCTGTCATTCTGGTCGCTTGGCTTTTATATATATAGATGCTTCAGTATCAAGTGTAAGAAATTGCCTAACTCTAAGTCCCCAAGACTCTCTCATACGTTTTCTTATGTTGTAAACATTTTATAGCTTTATATTTTACATTATGTGCCATTAATTTTGTATTAATTTTGTATAAGATGTTGCTAGGTCAAAGTTCAAATTTTTGCCAATGGAAGTCCAATTGCTCTAGCACCATTTGTTGAAAAGACTACCTTCCATTGAATTGATTTTGCACTTTTGTCAAAGAGCGGCTGTCTGTATTTGTATGTGGCTATGTTGGGTTCTCTATGTTGTTCCACTGATTTATGTGCCTATTCCTCTGTTAATAACATGCAGACTTAATTATTATAGCTGTAGAATAAGATACAGTGATTTTTGCCACGTTCTCCTTTTTCAAAATTATTTTAGTGATTCTAGTTCATTTGCCTCTCCATAAAAATTTTAGAATACTCTTGTCTATATCTATAAAAAATCTTGCTGGAATTTTGATAGGAATGGAGTTAAATTTGTGTATCAATTTGGATAAGTTTATTCCTAAGTATGTTATATTTTTATGAAAATATATTTTATTGATTTTTTACAGAGAAGAAGGGAGAGGGAGAGGGAAAAGGATAGACAGCTAGAAACACCAATGAGAGAGAAACATTGATCAGCTGGCTCCTGTACACCCCCTACTGGGGATGTGCCTGCAACCAAGGTACATGCCCTAGACCAGAATTGAACCTGGGACCCTTCAGTTTGCAGGCCAACGCTCTAGCCACTGAGCCAAACTGGTAATTTGTTTTACAGGGTCTTTCTCAGAGTAAAAGTTTGTTACATTATGTTTTTGATGCTACTGTGAAAGGGATTATTTTTTTCCAGATATTTTGTTGTTAATGTACAGAAATGCAACTGATTATTCTGCAACTCTACCAAATTTGTTGGTTGGTTATAACAGTTTTTTTTGGTAGAATCCTTAAGATTTTCTATAGCTATGATCATATCTGCAAACAAAGAAATTTTTACTTCTTCCTTTCTGATTAGAATGTCTTATATTTATTTTTTCTTGTCTGATTGCTCTGGTTAGTACTTTCAGTACTATGTTGAATAGGACAGTGAGAGTGGGCATCCATGTCTTGGTCCTGATCTTAGAGAAAAAGCTTTTAGACTTGCATGATGTTAGCTATAAGGTTGTCATGTGGTCTTTTTCAAAAATTTCTTTATTGATTAAGGTGTTATATATGTGTCCTTATTCTCCCCTTAGCCCCCATCTCCCCCCACTCATGTACTTAACCCCCTGTTGTCTGTGTTCATTGGTTAGGCCCATATGAATGCATACAAGTCCTTTGGTTGATCTCCCCCTTACCCCCACCCTCTCCTACCTTCCCTCTGAGGTTTGATGGTCTGATCAATGTTTCTCTGTCTCTGGAACTGTTTTTGTTCATCAGTTTATGCTGTTCATTATATTCCATAAATGAGTGAGATCATGTGATACTTATCTTTCTCTGACTGGCTTATTTCACTTAGCATAATGCTCTCCAGTTCCATCCATGTTGTTGCAAATGGTAGGAATTCCTTCTTTTTTAGAGCAGCATGGTATTCCATTGTGTAGATGTTCCACAGTTTTTTAATCCACTCATCTGCTGATGGGCATTTAGGCTGTTTCCAAATCTTAGCTATTGTAAATTGTGCTTCTATGAACATAGGGGTGCATATATCCTTTCTGATTGGTGTTTCTGGTTTCTTGGAATATATTCTTAGAAGTGGTATTATTATGTCAAAAGGGAGTTCCATTTTTAGTTGTTTGAGGAAACTCCATACTGTTCTCCACAGTGGCTGCACCAGTCTGCATTCCCACCAGCAGTGCACCAAGGTTCCTTTTTCTCCACATCCTCCCAGCATTTTTCATTTATTGATTTGTTGATGATAGCCATTCTGACAGGTGTGAGATGGTACCGCATTGTCGTTTTGATTTGCATCTCTTGGATAATTAGTGACTTTGAGCATGTTTTCATGTGTCTCTTGGCCTTCCTTATGTTTTCTTTCAAAAAGTATTTGGTCCATTGCCCATTTCTTGATTGGGTTGTTTATCTTCCTTTTGTTAAGTTGTATGAGTTTCTTATATGTGTTAGAGATTAAACCCTTATCAGTGTTAACATTGGCAAATATGTTCTCCCATGTAGTGGTCTTTCTTGTTGTTTTGTTGGTAGTTTCTTTTGCTGTGAAAAAGCTTTTTATTTTGATGTAGTTTCATTTGTTTATTTTCTCTTTAGCTTCCATTGCCCTAGGAGCAGTATCAGTGAAAAAGTTCCTTCAGCATATGTCTGAGATTTTGCTGCCTGTGGATTCCTCTAGTATTTTTATGGTTTCCCAACTTATGATTAAGTCCTTTATTCATTTTGAATTTATTTTTCTGTATGGTGTAAGTTGGTGGTCTAGGTTCAAATTTTTGCATGTATTTGTCCGATTTTCCCAACACCATTTATTGAAGAGACTGTCTTGACTCCATTGTATGTTCATGCCTCTGTCAAATATTAGTTGAGCATAGTGGTTTGGGTCGATATCTGGATTCTATTCTGTTCCATTGATCTATATTTCTGTCATTGTGCCAGTACCAGGCTGTTTTGAGCACAGTGGCTTTGTAATTCAGCTTGATATCTGGTATTGAGATTCCACCTACTTTGTTCTTCTTTCACAGGATTACTGCAGATATTTGAGGTCTTTTTTTATTCAGATAAATTTTTGGAGAGTTCATTCTAGGTCTGGGAAATATGCCATTGGTATTTTAATGGGGATTGCATTGAATCTATATATTTCATTGTGTAGAATGGACATTTGATGATGTTGATTCTACCAATCCATGAACACGTTATGTTCTTCCATATGTTTATATCTTCCTCTTCTCTTTTTTCAGTGTTCTGTAGTTTTCTGCGTGTAGGTCTTTAACCTCTTTAATTAGGTTTATTCCTAGATATCTTAATTTTTTTGGTACGATGGCATATGGGATTGCTTTTTTAGTCTCTCTTTCTGTAAGTTCACTATTGGTGTATGGTAATGCCATAGATTTCTTGGCATTAATTTTGTATCCTGCTTCATTGCCGAATTTGTTTATTAAGTCTATTAGTTTTTTTATGGAATCTTTAGGCTATCTATGTACAATATCATGTCATCTGCAAATAAGGATAGCTTTACTTCTTCTTTTCCAATTTGGATGCCTTTTATTTCTTCTTCTTGTCTGATAGCAATTGCTAGAACTTCCAGTACTATGTCAAACAGGAGTGGTGAGAGTGGGAATTCTGTCTTGTTCCTGTTCTTAGGGGAAATGATTTTAGTTTTTGTCCATTGAGTGTGATTCTGGGGGTCAGTTTATTGTATATGGTTTTTATGATGTTAAGGTATGATCCTTCTATTCCTACCTTGCTGAGAGTTTTTATCGAGAAAGGGAGTTGGATTTTGTCAAATGCTTTTTCTGCATTAATTGATATGACTATGTGATTTCCCCCCTCAATTTGTTTATGTGATGCATCACATTTATTGATTTGTGGATATTGTACCATCCTTGCATTCCTGGAATAAATACTGCTTGGTCATGGTGTATGATCTTTCTGATGTACTGCTGGATCCAATTTGCTAGAATTTTGTTGAGGATTTTGGCATCTATGTTCATGAGGCATATTGGTCTGTAATTCTCTTTCATTGTGTTGTCTTTATCTGGTTTTGGTATTAGGGTGATGCTGGCTTCATAGAATGAGCTGGGAAATGTTTCTTCCTCTTGAATTATTTTGGAATACTCTGAGGAGGATAGGTTTTAATTCTTCCTTGAGTATTTGGTAAAACTCCCCTGTGAAGCCATTTGGCCCTGTGAAGCCATTTGGCCCTTTTATTTGCTGGAAGCTTTTTGATGACTGCTGCAATTTCTTCCATAAATATTGGTCTATTGAGATGTTTAGATTCTTCCTGATTGAGTTTTGGAAGATTATATTTTTCTAGGAATATGTCGATTTCCTCCAGGTTGTCCAGTTTGTTGGAATTGAGTTGTTCATAGTATTCTTTTTTTTAACAATCTTTTGTATTTTGGTGGGGTCTGTTGTTATTTCACCTCTTTCATTTCTGATTTTGTTTATTTGGGTCTTGGTGAGCCTGGGTAAAGGTTTATCAATCTTGTTTATCCTTTCAAAGAACCAGCTCTTGGTTTTGTTGATCTTTTGTATTGTTTCTTTGGTCTCTATGTAGTTTATCTCCACTCTGATCTTTATTATTTTCTTCCTTCTGCTTGCACTGGGCTTCTCTTGTTGCTCTCTTTCTAGTTCTTTGAATTGTAGGGTTAGGAAATTTATTACCATTGTTTCTTGTTTTTTGTTTGTTTTTGTTTTTGCAGTAGGCTTGTAGAGATATAAACTTCCCTCTTAAGACTGCTTTCACTGCGTCCCATAGATTTTGGATTGTTGTGTTTTCATTATCATTTGTTGCCACGATATTTTTTTTATTTCTTTTTTGATCTCTCTGATAACCCAGTCATTGTTTAATAGCATGCCGTTTAGTCTCCATGTGTTTGATTTTTTTGGATTGTTTTTATTGTAGTTGATTTCCAGTTTTATGCTATTGTGATCTGAGAAGATGCTTGATATGACTGCTATCTTCTTGAATTTGAAGAGACTTACTCAACATATGGTCTATCTTTGAAAATGACCCATGTGCACTTGAAAAGAATGTATATTCTGTGGCTTTGGGGTGAAATGTTCTGAAGATGTCAATTAATTCCATCTGGTCTAGTGAGTCATTTAGGATTGATGTTTCTTTGCTGATTTTTTGTTTAGAGGATTTGTCTAATAGTGATAATGGGGTATTTAAGTCTCCTACTATGATTGTATTGCTGTCAATCTCTCCAGGAGTTTTTTTTATGTATTTGGGTGCTCCTGTATTAGGTGAAAATATGTTTACCAGAGTTATTTCTTCTTGTTGGATTGCTCCCTTTAGTATTATGAAGTGCCCTTCCTTACCTTTTGTAATTTTCTTCACTTTGAGATCTAATTTATATTGCTATGTCAGCCTTTTTTTTTTCATTTCCATTCGCCTGAAAAACCTTTTTTCATTCCTTCACCCTTGGTGTATGTGTGTCCTTTTTTCAGAGGTGGGTTTCTTGTAGACAGCAGATATATGGGTCATGTTTTCTTATCCAATCCATTACCATATGTCTTTTGATTGGGGCACTTAATTCATTTACATTTAAAGTTATTATAATTAGGTACTTATTTTTCGCCATTTTTGTTCTTTACCCCTGTGTTTCTTCTTCACTTCCTATTTCTTCTTTTTACAGCAGACCCTTTAGTATTTCTTGCATTACTGGTTTGGTGGTAATATATTCCCTTAGTCCTTTTTTTGTCTGTGAAGCTCATGATTTCACCCTCAGTTTTGATTTATAGCCTTGCTGGGTCCAGTATTCTTGGATTGAGATCTTTTCTTTGCATGACTTTGTATATTTCATTCCATTCCCTTCTGGCCTGATGAGTTTCTGTTGAGAAATAGGTCACTAGTCTGATGGGGGTTTCTTTGTAGGTAACTTTCTGTCTCTCTCTGGCCACTTGTAAGATTCTTACTTTGTCATGGTGTTTGCCACTTTATGTTGTTCCTTGTCATCAGTCTTTTGGGGTTCATTTTGCTTGGGGCTCTGTGAGCTTCTTGGATTTGTGTGGGCTTTTTCTTCCCTATATCAGGGAAGTTTTCTGTCATTATTTCTTCAAACAGGTTTTCTATTCCTTGTTCACTTTCCACTCTTTCTGGCACTCCTATTATGTGAATGTTGTTTTGTTTTGTGTTGTCCCAAAGTTCCCGTAACCTCTCCTCCTATTTTTTAATTTTTTTTTCTAGAAGCTGCTCTACTTGGGTATTTTTTCATACCTTGTGTACTAGGTCACTGATGCAGTCCTCTGCTTCTTCTAGTCTACTCTTGATGCTTTATATTCTTTTTTTTTTTTACAGCAGTGATGTCCTTTTTCATTTCTTCTTGGTTCTTCTTCATTTCCTGTTGGTTTTTACACATATTGTTGAGTTTATCTTTCATTCTTTTTAGCCACCTTATCACCATTTCTCTGACTTCTTTCTATGGCAGGTTGCTTGCCTCCATTTCGTTTACTTCCTTTTCTGGTGATGCCTGCTTTTCTTTCATATGTGGGCTGTTCCTTTGTCTGCCCATGGTCTCTCTTCTCCGGGTATTTGGTTATGTAGTTCTCTCTCTCCTTTCCATGTTTGAGTGTAGAGTTCCTCTGAATCTTCCTGTTTGCACCAATTAGGGACCAGTGTTCTAGGGTTTGTTGCTGTTCTGTGTGTGCTGTAGTTGTAGATTTTCAGGATTCCAATAATATCCACTTTCCCCTTCAAGATGGCATGGTCTCTGCATCTGAGCTCATTGCTCCGGGAGGGAACCCAGCCTCAGTGGGGGCTGCCTCGTCAGGGGAGCCCTGTCCAGCAATCCCCCACTGTCTCCTGGAGTATAGCTGTCCCTTAACTTGCCAACAAACACTCCCCGTGCGACCCTCATCTGTTCTTTCTATCTGCTCTGGGACAAGGCTTGGATCACATCTGCCTATTCTGCCACCATTTTTTTCAATCAGGCCTTTTCTTTGATTTTTGACAATTTATCATAATGTGTTTTAGAGAGGACCTCTGGGTTTTTTTTTGGTGACTTATGAGCTTTATGAACATAGATATTCAAAATCTCTTCCCAGATCTGGGAAGTTTTCTGTCACTTTATTCTTCTCTTCCTCTGGGTTTCAGTAGTCTGCCATTCATTCTCTTGATGGTATCCCACAGATCATATAAGCTTTCTTCAGTTTTATCTTTTTTTGTTCTTCTCTGATTACATAATCCCAAGGTTCTTGTCTTCTAATTCAGACTATTTCTTCTGCTTGATTCATTCTGCTGTTCATGTTCTCTATTGCATTTCATTCATTGTATTCCCAGTTCTAAACTCTCTGACTCATTCTTTTTTATGATTTTTATCTTGTTGTTAAACTTTTATTTTGTTCATGTATTGTTTGCTGACTTCTTGGAATTGTCATTCTGTGTTTTCTTGAAGCTAATTAAGTTTCCTTAAAACAAGTATTTTGAATTATTTATTGTGTAAGTTGCAAATCTCCATGTCTTTGGGATTGTTACTGAATGATTATCATGATCTTTTAGTGGTATCTGTCATGTTTTCTTGATTTTTTTTCCCTTGAAGTTTTGCATTGTTGTATCTGCATTTACATTAAAATCTCTCCTCCAGTGTTTACTAATTGCCTTCTGGAGAGAAATACCTTCCATCAACCCTGCTAGAGATTCTGAGGTTTTCTCAGACCTTCTATGGATACACCTGCTTCACGCCTCTAGCTCCCTCTTATGGTAGAAATCTTAAGCTTGTATACTAGTATCTTCTCTCTCTCTTTTTTCTTTATTGATTAAGGTATTACATATGTGTTGTTATCCTTCCATTTCTCCCCTCCCCACTCCCGTTCATGCCTTCACCCACCTGTGTCCATTGGTTATGCTTATATGATCCCACTTCTAGGAATATATCCCAAGAAACCAAAAACACCAATCAGAAAGGATATATGCACCCCTATGTTCATAGCAGCACAATTTACAATAGCCACAATTTGGAAACAGCCTAAGTACCCATCAGCAGATGAGTGGATTAAAAAACTGTGGTACATCTACACAATGGAATACTATGCTGTGTATCTTCTCTTGATCTTGAAACACACCAGCTCAAGTGCCAGCAGTCTCTTCTCTTCTTTTTTCTCCAAAGACTGCACTAAAGCTTAAGTGACTCATTAATTGTGTGCTATGAAATCAATTTAGATTATGCTTAGCTTAAAAAAACAAGGGTCGCAACTGGTTTGGCTCAGTGGATAGAGTGTTGGCTTGCAGACTGAAAGGTCTCAGGTTCAATTCCCGTCAAGAGCATGTACCTTGGTTGCAGGCACATCCCCAGTAGGAGGTGTGCAAGAAGCAGCTTATCTATGTTTCTCTCTCATTGATGTTTCTAACTCTCTATTCCTCTCCCTTCCTCTCTGTAAAAAATCAATAAAAAATCAATAAAATATATTTAAAAAAAGAGAACTAAGTACAGGCTCAACATTGCTCTGAATGTACATGTATCCTTGTCCTTTTATGATCTGGGCTGTCAAGTGTCATCAAATGTATTTTTTCCCATGTTTTGTTTTATATTATTTACTAGAGACTTAGTGCACAGATTTGTGCACTGGTGGATTCCTTCAGCCTGGCCTGTGCCCTCTTGCAATCTGGAACCCTTTGGGGGATGTCATACTGCCCGTTTCAGCCCAATACTGACAGGTCAGGCTGCCTGCCTCTCTTGCTCTTCTTGGCCCTGCTGTGCCTGCTGCCATCTTGCACCTAGTCAGTCCCAACTGGGAGAGGCTTGTGCTATGGCAGCGGTGCTTGCCAGGCATGAGCCCTGTATCTGGCACCTGTTGGTCAGCTGAGCAGCACTCCCCCTGTGGGAGCGCACTGACCATCAGGGAGAAGCTCCTGCATTGAGCGTCTGCCCCCTGGTGGTCAGTGTGCATCATAGTGACCAGTCGATTGGTCGTTTGGTCATTTAGGCTTTTATTTGTATAGATTGGGGATTTTAAATTTGTATTTAAATTTTCATAAAATAATATGTGGTTTTAACTTTGTTATGTTTTCACTTTATCATATACTAATGACCTGGTGCATGAAATCCATGCACATTAAAAAAAGATTTGAGGAAATAATTTAATATTGCTATTTGCTCTTTCTCAGAGATGAAAGAAAATTAGTAAAATGTATATGAAAACCTTCCTCCTGTCAGAGTCTGGGTCTCACCATGGGACCCAGAGTCAAGTCCCTGCCCACCCACATGCACCTCAAAATCACTTGAGACCCAGGCCCTGGTGCCTCCCCTGCCCCCCCCACAACTGGGCTAGATCCAGACCCAGCCAGTCTCATACTTGTTAAGCCCTGCTGGGCAGGGGCATAGCCTCAGGTCCCCTGACCCAGTGCATTGTCTGAGGGGGGGCATTCTCTGAGGTTCCCCAGCCCAGACTGGGGCAAGGGGCATGCCTTGAGGTCCTCCATCAAGCCCTGCCAGGTGGGGGACATGGTCTGACATCCCCTGTCAAGCCCCACTGGGTGGGGGGCATGGTCTGAGGTCCCCTGTCAAGCCCCGCTACACAGGGAGGCGCAGCCTCAGGTCCCCTGGCCCAGCACTGGGAGGGGGGGCACAGCCTCAGGTTCCCCATGAAACCCCACTGACAGGGGGGTGCAGCCTCAGTCCCTCCATTAAGCCCCCCCTAGGCATGGGTATAGCCTGAGGTCCCCTGTCAAGTCCAGCCTGGCTGGGGGGCACAGCCTCATGTCCCCTGGCCCAGTGCTGGGAAAGGGGGTGTGGCCTGAGGTCCCCTGTCAAGCCCTATGGGGACAAGGGAGGGTGTAGCCTCTGGTCCCTGCTGATTGCTCATTAAGGCTCCTTATGGGAACTTGGCCTCAGCTGTGGGTTCAGCCATCTTTGTGATGGAGTGATGGTCAATTTGCATATTAGTCTTTTAGTAGATAGGATGGTAATAGTAGGTATTGTTTAGTGAAGTACTTAATTCATTGATTTTATGGGTCATGGCATAAAATACCCAGTCAAGTTGAAAAAGGCAGTTCTAGGATATCAGTCCAAAAGCCGGGGGGGCCGCTGTGATTCAGGCCAAGGGCCAAGGGCTCAGCATCTTCAGTTAATGTCAGGCCCACCACAGAATTGGTGAGGCACAGCGTGACATGAAAATGTGAGGTGTCTTGCTCAAAAAGCAGGAAAGAGGTGCTATTAAAAGAACCAGAAAGGTTTTTCTCTTTCTTTATAGTCTAGTCTCTCTCCACCTGTCTTTTCTTTTCTTTATTTCTATTTAAAGTCATATCGCGGGGGCATAAATCTTGTGGGTTAAAGGCAAACCTTCACAGGCACTCTGGGGATTGCCTGAGACAAGGTGCATGTGGCTCACGGGCTACAGGATCTCCCCTTCCTCCAGCTACTGGACTGACATACTGTGCAGCGGAGAGTCCATCTATGCATGTCCCCCTTCTAGTGGGCCAGCCACTGCTGCAACTCCCAGCAGATGGAAAGAATAGATTCCTGCCCGGCCAGCGTGGCTCAGTGGTTAAGCATTGACCTATGAACCAGGAAGTCACGGTTTGATTCTTGGTCAAGGGCACATGCCCAGGTTGTGGGCTCAATCCCCAGTAGGGGGCATGCAGGAGTCAGCCGATCAATGATTCTTTCTCTCTTCCTTTCTGAAATCAATAGAAGTAATATATATATTAATTAATCGTATTAACATATATAATAATATAATTTATCTTAATTGCTGAGATTTTTGGTGCTGCCTTAAATTTTGTGCCCAAAGTGGGTGCCTTATTTGCCTCACCCTAGTCTCCCCTAAGTCCCGCAACCTTGCATGTGCCCTTGACCGGGAAGCACCTTCCATATGAATCACTTCTGCTCCAGTCCGAGTCCGCATTCCAGAGGCTGCTGCTGGAAGCACCCCGCCACTCCATACAACTTCGGAGCCCTTAGCCCTCCTTTTTCTTCTCCAGCTTTTGCCTATAAAATTAGTTCCTTAGCAACTGGACTCATAACCATGGCAACTCTTGAGTCATGGTTACCAAGGCAAACTGGACTGACAAGAGGGATAGGCGCTCATCACGGATCCTCATTTCTACTTTTCCTGTCTGTGGCGGTTGTGTGTGGGCTGTCGGGTGGTTGGATTCTCTCACCATGGTTCCTTTCGATGAAACTAGCATAAAGTGGATCAGGCATGTGGCTAGAGAGGCCGCTGCTTGGCTACTCCTTGGGTTGCCTAGGAGGTAGCTCCATGTGCCCAGCTAGATGCCAGGGGCTAGAGCGCCCACAGATCCGGTTGGACTCTGGTGTGAGCCCCAGGCCTGAAACAGAACCCAGATCCTCATCCCAGTCTGCTCTGCTAGAATCTCCCCTAAAGTGCCCAGGAAAGGGGGGGATGTTAGCGGGTGCAATGGTAGCACCTCGATATTTGAAGCTTTGCCATAAGTTGAAAACAATATTTTAATGGGGGGAGGAGTCTTGTTTTTTTCCTAAGGCACATACATACTCTGTTTCCCCGAAAGTAAGACATCGCTGGAAAATAAGACCTGCTTCCATCCAGTTTTGCCTCTCGCTGTCATATAAGGCATCCCCCGAAACATAAGACCTCCACGATCATCAGGCCTCCCCCGAACATCAGGCCTCCCCGGAATAGAAGGCCCCCTGAAGCTACGGTCAGGCGTCTGACTCCTGATGTAAAGAGACCTCGCCCGGCCTGAACAGCTCCGGCTGCGCTGCAGCCCATCAGCGAGCTGGTTGGTGATGACAAGGACTACCAGACCGTATACAGGTCACAAATGTCCTTTTTTTGTTGTTGTTGTTCAACAATACACGTGTACTGTCTTCTTCATGGAAACATAAGACATCCCCTGAAAATAAGACCTAGCGCCTCTTTGGGAGCAAAACCAATATAAGACACTGTCTTATTTTCGGGGAAACAGGGTAAGCTTTTTCCAGTGGAAAGGATCTATGAAAAGCACCTAGCTGCTTGCATAGGCTTTGTTCTCTTTGATGGCAGGTAACTTTTTTATTTTATTTTTTTTGCCTGAACGTCTCTCCCTCTCCAGGGCTGACATTGTCTGGTCTCCTGCTACCTCAGGCTGCCTGGGCTCTTTGGAGGCCTGGTGGGCAGGCAGGTACCCTCTTGCCATTTTGTCCTGCTGTCTGCTGGCTTCTCCAGAGCACAGCACAGGGGTCAGGGCTGAGAGAGTGGAAGCACCCTGCTGGCTTTATTTTGAAAAAGCGACTTACAACACAAAGTCCCCTATTATTCTCCAAAGCCTTCCTTTCTCCTGTCCGGCTCTCTGTTTCCATGGAAATGGAGCTAGTCACCAGGGGCAAGTCAATGGCTGCCATGGTTGTGTATTATTCTTTGTTCTCTTCTCCATGGGAAGAAAACACCTGGATTTCACTCTGTCCTCTCTCTGTCAGCGGGTGAGGCACTGTCATTCTAAAGCCCCTGATGAGACTCGGAGTCTTGGATGGTCCAAGGAGAGGGGAATGGACCCCCTTCTTTCTCAATGCCACCAGGCTCTGGAGTCAATTCCCCTGGGGGGCAGCTAGGGGATGGGGGCAGAACTGATCCAGTCCCCCTAACCTCCAAGTTTTGCAGGGAGACTCGCTACTGGAGGGGGCTCCCTGGCTTGACCTGGAGCCTTAGGCAGGGCCCATCTTGAGGCAGAGTAGGGCTGTGCTGGTGGAATAAACCCTGCCGGCACCTCACTTAGACCCTCTCTGCTCCTGGAACACACGATGCGAGCCTATTCCCTTGCATCTGCAGGCTTTGCTGCTAATGACAGGCACCTGTGACCTTTAGAAACTCATCCCCGGAGCACAGGAGTCATTTAATCTGTACAGAATTGGTAAATGTTTAGCAACTGGCTCTGTAAAAAAACAAAACAAACCCTAAACCAAAAAGCAAACCAAACCATCTGGCCCCCCACTCCCAACCAAAGTCTTGGTTTGTAGCATTTACCTTTTCCCCCTGGGGTAAATACTCCCATTATGGCCCGCTTTCACACTACCCGTCTGAATTCCGAGTTGGGAATAATTGCCTCCCAGGAACAAGTACAAACTGGCTTTAGCACGCCATTACTTGCAAGGACCTGTGACTTCCATTCCCACCCCATCTGCTGCCCGGCTGCCGAGGAAAAACTAGAGTGAGAAAACGAAACGCAGCTCCTTGGTCTCCAGGCAGAACAAACCCGGAGGTGCAAGTGGTACTCCTGAACTCCTGGGTCTCAGGATGAGGCTGGGACTTCGCATGAAAGTATACCTCTGCCTGGGTGCCTCCCTTACTGGCCTCTTCTTGGAGCATTTCGTTAATGGGTCCTTTGCACACAAATCCTCATCTCAGGGTCTGCTTCTAGGGAAAACTGATCTAGGATAGCAAGTGACATGTTGTACTGCCAGGGACAGGGAGAAGACTCTCTTTAAGAAAACTTTCGCCGAAACCGGTGTGGCTCTGTGGATAGAGCATCGGCCTGCAGACTGAAAGGTCCCGGGTTTGATTCTGGTCAAGGGCATGTACCTTGGTTGTAGGCATATCCCCGGTAGGAGGTGTGCAGGAGGCAACTGATCAATGTTTTTCTCTCATCGATGTTTCTGACTCTCTATCCCTCTCCCTTCCTCTCTGTAAAAAAGCAATAAAAAATATTTTTTTAAAAGAAAATTTCACTTAAAAGGTGGACAGTGACAAAAAGGAATATTATGGTTACTTTGGGGTCATGTATTTATTAAACTTTAGGGTCCGGTGGACTAGAAATCAGAGGCGATAAGGTTAACAAGTAAATAATTGCGGGAACTTTCAAGATGGCGGCAGAGTAGTGAATCTTGTACTCACCTCCTCCCAGGCCCAAATGGGAAAGACTATCTCATAGGCTAGTTGCAAAGATTGCATGAATTATTATATCAAAGCACTTAGAACAGAGCCTCACTCAGTGTCAATGTCATTGTGCAAAAGGTGTTGTTATTATTTGCCTTACGGAACAGAGTTCCTCTGTGCAAGGTTTTCACCACAGAAGGCAGACTTGAGGACAATGTTGAAAGAATGAATCCAGTGGATGTCTTCTGAGAGGGAGGCTGGGGACACCTCAAGGATAGGTTGTCCTTCCTAGGCCCTGTAGATACATCTGACACCTCAGAAACAAAACATAGTAGGGCCCTTGCTCTCTTGTGGAGGGGCTGACCTCCAGGTGGTGTTTCTACCAGAACTTGCCCCTGGAGGGTGACCCAAAGATGTGCCACAAACATAGACCTACCTCTGGTGGGGGATGCTTCCCTCTAACAGTAATCCAAGTTCTAAAAGGTTCTGCCTACACCAAATCCCATCCCATGAGAAATACTGTATTTTCCAGTGTATAAGATGACTGGGCATATAAGACGACCCCCAATTTTTCCAGTTAAAATACAGTTTGGGATATACCCGCCATAGAAGATGACACTGGCGTATAAGACGACCCTGACTTTTTTTTTTTTCGACCTTGACTTTTGAGGTTTTCCTGGGTTAAAAAGTCATCTTATACGCCAGAAAATACAGTAGTCCTGTAGGTTCAGCATATTGGGGACAGCAAAACTCCATCTTTGCTTGCATGCTTCTCTGGCAGCTTTGTGTTCTGCAGCAGTGACAATAGCAGACAACACCCCGAGACCCTGCTACTCTAGGTGTGGTCTGTGGACTAGAAGCAGTATCATTTCGCAAGATCTCAAGGTGACGCTTCCACGTATTAGAGACTGAGAAAGACAGACCTAAATTACCAGTTGACCCCGACTTCCCCCTACTCAGGCCAACTCCTGCCACTTCATGCCCTCTTACTATCATCAGCATCACTTATTTCAAAGAAGGTGCAGTGGTCAGAGCATGCGCACACCTGTGCCCCCCATCGGAAATGAAGGACCTCCAGGGTGATGAGCTGCTTTGCAGCCCTGCAGGTCAGTGTAAACCAAGGCCTGTTTTTAGGGTTTCTGTAACTCTGTGGTCCTTTGCCAACCTGCTGGCTGTTTTCTCACTTCTTCATATCCAACTCCTTGACTGTGGAGTAGCTAGAAGTTTAGTGATCTCCCTGACACACCTGTGTCTGTCTGCAATTTGCCCCAGGGTTCCTGCTCTCTGCAGCCAGCAGCTCTTTGCCCTAGATCAGCGGTTCTCAACCTGTGGGTCGCGACCCCTTTGGGGGTTGAACAACACTTTCACAGGGGTCACCTAAGACCATCGGAAAACACAGATATTTACAGTACGATTTATAACAGTTGCAAAATGACAGTTATGAAGTAGCAATGAAAATAATTTTATGGTTGGGGGTCACCACCACATGAGGAACTAAAGGGTCACGGCGTTAGGAAGGCTGAGAAACACTGCCCTAGATGGTGAGCAAATTATTGTCAGCTGGACAATGCTCTGAGTTCATCCAGGGCTTGCTTCAGAAGCTCAGGGTCCTGCTGGCATATGTGCATGAGAAAGGGCTGCTGGGTTCCCCCGCAACCCCCTCCACCACCACCCGCTCCCCCCCCCTGCCGCCCACGAGCTGTGGTTTGAGCAGGAATAGTAGGTGGTAACATTGTAGAGAGCGTCCTTAACATCCCGGCTTTGCAAAAATCCAGTGGCCATTGGTTATGACTTCCATTTTAATATAAATGTCTTCTGAAAGAGCTATTTTTATAGTTCTTCGCCTCTTCTCTTTTTGGCAAGGTGACTTACAGGGGATGAAATGACCATGCATGTGTGTGTGTGTGTGTGTGTGTATGTGTGTGATGTGTGCATTAATGTTAGTAAATGCTTTCTTCATCAATCTGTGATTGTGTATGACTCTGGGAGATAGGGAAGTTTTGGTGAACATGTTTAATCACTCATAAATTTAGCCTCAGCCAGCAGTTTGCTCTGAAGTAGGCTTTCCCAGTTATATCTCTGAGGAAGGCTCCTTTTCTCACAAGTACACGAGCCTGGGGTGCTACAGCAGGGTTCTGCACAGTCTGTTCTGGAAGAAAGGACATTGGGAGATTTGATAAAACTATACATTTTTTGTGTGTTTTTTTAATGTAATAAACTTTATTGTTCAGATTATTACAATTGTTCCTCCCCCTCCCCATATCTCCCCTCCACCCAGTTCCCAGCCCACCCTCTACCCTTACCTCCCCTGACATTGACCTCATCCATAGGTGTATGATTTTTGTCCAGTTTCTTCCTGCACTCCCCTCACTCCTTCCCCCCTGAGAATTGTCAGTCAACTCCCTTTCTATGCCCCTGATTCTATTATATTCACCATTTTATTCTGTTCATCAGATTTTTTATTCACTTGATTTTTAGATTCACTTGTTGATAGATATGTATTTGTTGTTCATAATTTTTTATCTTTTACCTTTTTCTTCTTTCTCTTCTAAAAGAATACCTTTCAGCATTTCATATAATAATGGTTTTGTGTTGATGAACTCCTTTAGCTTTCTCTTATCTGTGAAGCTCTTTATCTGACCTTCAATTCTGAATGATAGCTTTTCTGGGTAGAGTATTCTTGGTTGTAGGTTCTTGCTATTCATCACTTTGAATATTTCTTGCCACTCCCCTCTGGCCTGCATAGCTTCTGTTAAGAAAGCAGCTGACAAGCATTTGGGTGCTCTCTTGTAGGTAACTAACTGTTTTTCTCTTGCTGCTTTTAATATTCTCTCTTTGTCTTTTGCTCTTGACATTTTAATTATGATGTGTCTTGGTGTGGTCCTCTTTGGATTCCTTTTGTTTGGGGTTCTGTGTGCTTCCTGGACTTGTAAGTCTATTTCTTTCATCAGGTGGGGGAAGTTTTCTGTCATTATTTCTTCAAATAGGTATTCAGTATCTTGCTCTCTCTCTTCTTCTGGCACCCCCATAATTTGGATGTTGGTACGCTTGAGGTTGTCCCAGAGGGGCTCCTTACACCATCTTCAAATTTTTGGAATCTTTTTTTTTTTTTTTTGCTTTTCCAGTTGAGTGTTTTTTTTCTTCTTTGTATTTCAAATCTTTGACTTGATTCTTGCAGTCCTCTAGTCTGCTATTAGGTCTCCGTAAAATATTTTTTATTTCAGTCAGTGTATGTTTAATTTTTAGTTGGTCCTTTTTCACATCCTCAACAGTCTCACTAAATTTGTCAGCCTTTTCTAGGAAATTGGTAATGCTTCTGCCCTTTATAGTGATAGTTAACATTTGCATAGCATTGATAACATTATACCAAAGACTTGTATAAATGGCTTATACATATAAACTTACTTAATCTTCACCAGAAACCTATATGGAAAGTGCTATTATTATCCCCATTCTGCAGATGAGGAACTGAGTCACAGAGATTAAATAACTTCCTTCAAGGTCACAGAGTAAGGGTTGGGCTGGTACTCAACCCAGTCTTGCTTTTGAGGCTGGGCTACTACGGATTGCTGGCCATGCTCTCTCTCAGGAAGCTTATCCTTGAGAAGTAGGGAAAGAGACCTTAGACACATAAACAGGTAAAGGACTAAAAATCCATGGGAGTGCTCAGAAGTAAATAGAAGACAAAAGCATTCTTCAGAGTAACAACCAAGATGTTCTGACCAATAGCAATCACTTACGACCAACTCCTAGATATATTTGGGAATGAAAGGAACTGGATAAGTTTGCTAGGGCGGCCATCACCAAGTGCCAAAATCAGAAATAGATTGTCTCACAGTTCTGGAGGCTGGAGGTCTGAGTGTCAGCAGGGCTGGTTTCGCCTGAGGACTGTGAGGGAGAATCTGTTCCATGCCTCTCCCCTAGTTTCTGGTTGTTTTCTGGCAGTCTTTGGTTTCCTTGGCTTAGAGAAGATCACCCCAGTCTCTAGTGTCATCTTCACATGGCATTCTCCCTGTGGGCTCTGTCTCCAAATCCCCCCCCTTTTTTTTTTATAAAGACATGAGTCATGTTGGATTAGGGGCTCACCATATTCCAGTTTGACTTCATCTTAACTAATTATATCTGCCACAACCCTATTTCTAAATAAGGTCACATTATGGCCCTAGCTGATTTGGCTCAGTGGATAGAGCATCGCCCTGCAGACCAAAGGGTCCCAGATTAGATTCAGGTCAAGGGCACATTCCTAGGTTTTGGTCTCGATCCCCAGTGTGGGGTGTGCAGGAGGCAGCCAATCAATGGTTCTCTCTCATCATTGATGTTTCTGTCTCTCTCTCCCTCTTCCATCCTCTCTGAAATCAAGAAAATTCTAAAATAAATAAATAAAAGTATAAAAAAATACAAGGTCACATTATGAAGTACTGAGGATTAGGACTTCAACACTAATTTGGGGGGCATTTAACTCAATCTATAATAGGAAGCCAAAGAAAGCAAAGCGATGGTATCTCAGAAGCAGTTATTTTAAGTTTTACTGTTGGTAGGAAGCTCCCGAGGGAAATGAGCCAGAAGGAAGAGCTATCTTAGAAGAGAAAGGACACAGCTGGATGAATGAACGAACAAGTTAGCCTTGTCTTTGAAGTTGATATGATGGGTTTACCAGGGCCTGTACTGGGGATGTTGTTTCAGGTGGCCTCTAATTGTGCTGGATCAGCTACATTTCCTTCCTTCATTTTCTTTGTGAGCAATAGTCACCATTCATGAGAGCAGCGACCAGAGTGCAAGGGACAGTCTGAGGGAAACTTGCCTACCCAGGCATCAGATGCTCCGTTGGCGCGGGGAGCTTCTGGCCCTGGGCTTAAGCAGAAGGGAGGGAAGAAAGCAGTCCCAACCTAGAAGCTTGCAGAAAAGTTGGGGTGGAAGCGCTCATATTTTTTACAGAAACAATGTCTCTGTAAAGAGTGTACTGTGAGCCCAACAGCACTGTGAGCACACCTATTAACCAAACTATGGCACCAGAGTAAACCCAGTAACCCGAGCCCAAATCAAGTACTACAGGGAGCGAGCAGGAGCCAAAGGCAGAGTATGAAGTTCCTCCATGTTGCCGGATATGGAGATGACCCCAGGCATTAAAGATATCGACCTGGCATTTGTGACCATATGGATAGACTTAACAGGTATTATGCTAAATGAAATAAGTCAGAGAAAGACTAATATCACGTGATTTCACTTATATGTAGAATCTAACACAAAGAACAATAAAGACAAAACAGATTCATAAATACAGGGAACAAACTGGTGGTTACTGGAGGAAAGGGGGGAGAGGGTATGGAGGGACAGGCAAAATAGGTGAAGGGGAATAAGAAGTATAAATTTTAAGTTCTAACATCAATGTCATGGGCAGTAATGTACAGCATGGGAAATATAGTCAATAATATTGTAATGACTATGAATGGTGATGTAGTAACTAGATTTATTGTGGTGGTAATTTTGTAATGCATGAAAACATCGAATCACTATGTTGTACACTTGAAACTAATGTAATATTGTGTGTCAGCTACAATTCCATAAAATGTACTCTTGGCTTGCAATACCTTAGTACCTTCCCTGCAACCTCTGACACCTCCTGGTTCCCTTCCCCTTTGATTCCAGCCCAGAATGTGTTCTCTTTCTCCTAAGAATGCTCCTTAACCCAGACTGGTGTGGCTCAGTGGTTGAGTGCCGACCTATGAACCAGGAGGTCACAGTTCAATTCCCAGGCAGGGCACATGCCTAGGTTGCGGGCTCCACCCCACAGGAGTTGGCCAATCAATGATTCTCTCTTATCATTGATGTTTCTCAATCTCTCTCTCTCTCTCTCTCTCTCTCTCTCTCTCTCTCTCTCTCTCCCTTCCTGTCTGAAATCAATAAAATATATTTCAAAAAATTTCCTTAAATAAAAATTTTTCTTTACCCCAATTAAATTTTCCCATCCCTCAGAGAAGAGCATTGCCTCAAATAGGGGTTAGGATTAATACAGCTGAGCATATCTACTCGTATGTAATAATTCTTAACGTTGGCTGCACATTACAGTTACCTGGGGCATTTACAAAATACCGATGCCTGGATTTCATTCAAGGAGGTTTGGATTTAATTGGTGTGGAATATGGCCTGGGCCTCAGAAGTTGTAAAACTCCCCGCATAATTCTAAATGAGCAGCCAGAATGGACACCTCTGCTCTTATGTGAGAGCCTTAAAATGAGGTTATTATTATTTTTTTAAAATACATTTTATTGCTTTCAGAGAAGAAGGGAGAGGAAGAGATAGAAATATCAATGATGAGAGAGAATCATTGATTGGCTGCCTCCTGCACGCCCCCTACTGGCGATCGAGCCCTCAGCCCAGGCATGTGCCCTTGGCCGGAATCAAACCTGGAACCCTTCAGTCCGCAGACTCCATCCATTGAGCCAAACCAGCGAGGGCAAATGAGGCTATTATTAATTTGGCATGAATCTGAACAGGATGAAATGCCACCTTGTGTGAGAAAGTGAGTTTGTCAAAATCTCACAGGAATGAGTCTGGGGGGCCTTTGGGGTCACGGATTCCTGGAGCAGTGCTCTGTCCCGACCCTGCAGGGTTTCATTCTGCCTGTGTTAGAACCTGGTCATTTCCTGGACCAGCTTTTAGGCGATTCTGGGGCTCTGGAGGTTTTGATGGCAAGTGTGAGTGTGTGTGGTTGGGGAGCAGGTTTCTGGGGCTGGCTCAGATGGTGACCTCAGTAAACAGCTCGCATACCTTGTGAATAAACAAGTGTGGAAACCTCAACTTCAAACTAGAGTCACTCAAATTGCAGGTGTCCAGCTGCTGTAAAGAGTGAAAATCACATTCTCTACAGCTGGAATTCAAATGGGATGGGAGCGGGAGTCTGCTAACAACCACTAGGATGCTAAGGATGGAGCCTACTGACGGCAGGTAGGAGCTGGAGGAGCAGGGAGGGGGGAGGGGTTATGTTGGCCTCTGCTTTAATTAGCATCTTCTGCCGTGCTGTGCAGAAGGGTTACCTGGGACATTAATTAAATTTGCAGCTGATGTCAAACTGGGCTGCATTCCAAGGGCTAATGAGACCGAGGATCAACACAAGAGCTGAGGGAGGAAGGCAAGACTTTTCGGAAGAAAGGCATCTTTCCCCGCTGGAAGCAGTGGAACCAGTGAACGCAGGTCCCCACCAAGAGGACAAGTGAGGAAGGAACCAGGAGACGATGCTGAACAAAGTGTGAAATAAATGCTTGCATCTGGGGTTCTTTATTTTAAAAATTCTTTTTTAAAAAAAAAATACATTGTATTGATTTTTCACAGAGAGGAAGGGAGAGGGATAGAGAGTCAGAAACATCGATGAGAGAGAAACATCCATCAGCTGCCTCCTGCACAGCCCCTACTGGGAATGTGCCCACAACCAAGGCACATGCCCTTGACCAGAATCAAACCTGGGACCTTTCAGTCCACAGGCCGATGCTCTATCCACTGAGCCACACAGGTTTCGGCTATTTTAAAAAATCTTTATTGTTGACAGTATTACTTATGTCCCCCTTCTTGCCTGCTCCCAACCCCTCTGTAGGCCCTCACCACCCTATTGTCTGTGTCCATGAGTTATGCATATATGCATACGATTCTTTGGTTGATCTCGTCCCACCCACCCACTGTCACCTGCCTTCCCTCTGAAGTTTGACAATCTGGTCACGCTTCTGTGTCTCTGGATCTATTTTGCTCTTTATTTGAAATATCTGGGTTTGTTTTTATTTTAAAGCATTTCTTTGTTTTCTCTGAAACATTAGCTTTGATGGCAGCCATGTAATAGGATAGTGTGAGCCGCAGTGTTGATTTATTTCATGGTGTGGTTGAGGCTCACTCTGCGGCTGGCTTGTGTTCATGGCTTCAGAAGGAAAGGAACTGGGTCCGCGTTCCTGAGCTGTGTTCCTAAGAGCTGGATTGATGGCTCTCCATCCCAGCACTGAAGAGCTTTCCCGGGTGTTGAAATGTTGGACAAATGAGCTGAACCAAGGACTCATTTATCACCTGCTCCTTCAGGAAGAGGAAGTAATGGCTTTTTTTGTTTAGTGATTTTTTTTCCCCCCTCGTAAGTAGTGTTGCCACCTTGGTTTGAAAAGGTTTTCTGTGGACGCAAGTTTTCCAGAAAGGATCCCTATGTTGATGGATGTATCCTTTCTTTTTTTAAAATATATTTTATTTATTGATTGATTGATTTTTTTTACAGAGAGGAAGGGAGAGGGATAGAAAGTCAGAAACATCGATGAGAGAGAGACATCGATCAGCCGCCTCCTGCACGCCCCACACCGGAGATGTGCCCGCAAGCAAGGTACATGCCCCTGACCGGAATTGAACCTGGGACCCTTCATTCCGCAGGCCGATGCTCTATCCACTGAGCCAAACCGGTCTCGGCATGGATGTATCTTTTGATAAAGAGATAGGAAGTAAGCCAGGTCAGTGTGGCTCAGTGGTTGAGTGTCGACCTATGAACCAGGAAGTCATGGTTCAATTCCTGGTTCGTGCCTGGGCTGCAGGCTCAGTCCTCAATAGGGTGCATGCAGGAGGCAGCTGATCAATGTTTCCATCACCCTATCATCACACGCTCTTCACTTTTCTCCATTCTTTTTAAAAAATATTTAAAAATATATTTTATTGATTTTTTGCAGAGAGGAAGGAAGAGGGATAGAGAGTTAGAAACATCGATGAGAGAGAAACATTGATCAGCTGCCTCCTGCACGCCCCCTACTGGGGATGTGCCCACAACCAAGGTACATGCCCCTGACTGGAATTGAACCTGGGATCCTTCAGTCCACAGGCTGACACTATCCACTGAGCCAAACCAGTTTCACTCCCTTGGTGACTTCATCCAGTCAGAAGGGTTTAAATACCATGTTGTCTTCAAACCTCTTTTCTGAAGACTAGGTTCTATGATCAACCATACATGTACTATAAATTTCCACATAAATGCAATTTAACATGCTCCATCATGGACACTGCTCTTTCTCATAGACTCTTCATTCAATCCACTGGGAAATCCTGAAAGTGTGCTTTACCTTTAGAATGTGTCTCGAATCTGACCACTTCTTCCTACCTTTAAGGCCACCTCCCTAGACCAAGCCACCATCATCACTCAGCCCCTGGGTTACTTTATTTTTTATTTTTATTTTTAAAATATATTCTATTGAATTTTTAACAGAGAGGAAGGGAGAGGGATAGAGTTAGAAACATTGATGAGAGACATCGATCAGCTGCCTCCTGCACGCCCCCTACAGGGGATGTGCCCACAACCAGGAGACATACCCTTGACTGGAATCGAACCTGGGACCTTTCAGTCTGCAGACCAACGCTCTAGCCACTGAGCCAAACCGGTTTCAGCAGCCCTGGGTTACTTTAATAGCCTTCTCCCTTGCCTCTTGTTTACATGGTGCCCTCTGCAGTGTCTTCTCCACACAGCAGCCACCAGCTGGGGTGATTTTTTTTTTTTAAATTTAAGTCGGGCCCTAGCTAGTTTGGCTCAGTGGATAGAGCCTGCAGGCCAAAAGAGCTTGGGTTCAATTCCAGTCAAGGACAGGTACCTCGGTTGTAGGCTCCTCCCCAGCCTGGGCCCTGGTCAGCGCTTGTGCAGAAGGCAACCAATCGATGTGTTTCTCTCACATGGATGTTTCTGTCTGTCTCTCCCTTCCTCGCTCTCTAAAAATCAATGGAAAAATATCCTCGGGTGAGGATTAAAAAACAACCACAACAAATCAAAGTGTGAGTCAGATCGTGTCACACCTCTGGTCAAAACCCTCCTATGAGATTTTCCATCTCATGTTGAGTAAAAGCCGAAGACTTATTTCCTACCCATTTCTCTGAACTCACTCCACTTCAACCTCATCGGCCTTCTTACTGTTCTTTGACCACTCCAGGCCTGTCCTGCAGCAGGGCCTCTGTCTGCAAGCCTCTTATTCCTGAAATACACCGTATTTTCCGGCGTATAAGACGCCTGGGTGTATAAGACGACCTCCAACTTTTCCAGTTAAAATATAGAGTTTGGGATATACCCGCCCTATAAGATGTGATAATAAGTTGTGATCTATTCATACAAGGAACACTACACACACACACACACACCAAAAAAAAAAAAAAAAAGACGACCCCTGACTTTTGAGAAGATTTTCCTGGGTTAAAAAGTCATCTTATACGCCAGAAAATATGGTATATGGCCCACTCCACTCCTTCATCTTCAAGCATTTGCTCCAATGCCACTGTTGTGGGTTGGTTCCGTGGGAAGCAGACTCTAATGGTGTTTGGCATGCAGTACGTATAATAGGCAGTGCTCTTGGTAGCAACATGTATGGAAGGGTGGGAAAGAAAGCAGGAACAGGCACGGAGAAGCTGAGCGGTGGAACAGATTTAACAATAGCCTCCACCTGTCCTACAGTGAGCTCCTGAGATAAAATGGCCTGTCAGAGTTGTCCTCCATTGGGCCAAAGAAACCAACCTTTATGTCCCCCTTTTTTATCAGAATTGAGGGGGAAGGAGGTTTCTGCAGCCGAGGCAATCCCTGAAGGGCCTGTCAGCATTCCTCCTAATCCTTCTTTGAAGGGGCATCTGGATATCCCATAGTCATCAATAAGTCTTAGCCTCTACTTCTACTTGCAAACGTTGCCCCACCTTCCATGCTTCTAATTCTCCTTTACCTCGCTCTACCCTGTTTCTCTGAAAATAAGACAGTGTCTTATATTAATTTTTGCTCCCAAAGATGCGCTAGGTCTTATTTTCAGGGGATGTCTTATTTTTTCATGAAGAAGAATACGGTACACATTTACTGTTGAACAACTAAAAAGGAAATTTATTACCTGTATATAGTATGGTAGTCATTGTCATCACCAACCAGCTCACGGAGGGGCCGCAGCGCAGCCGGAACTGTTCAGGCAGGGCGAGGTCTCTTTAAATCAGGAGTCAGACGCGTGATGGTAGCTTCTGGGGCCTTCTATTCTGGGGAGGCCTTCTGTTCGGGGGAGGCCTTATGATCAGGGAGGTCTTATGTTTGGGGGGATGCCTTCTATGACAGTGAGAGGCAAAACTGGAAGTAGGTCTTATTTTGGGGGGATGTCTTACTTTTGGGAAAACGGTATTTTTCCATAGCACTAATCACAATCGAACGGACCCTATCATTTAATCCCACTGCTTTTTGTTTATAGTATGTCTCCCTCTGCTAGAACGTAGGCCCATGGTGGCAGAGATTTCTGTTCTGTTCTCTAATGTACCCCCAGTGCCTAGAACTGAGTCTGACACTAGAGGACACTCAATAGATATTTGTGAACGAGCGATGCTTGGTAAACCCCAACTAATTATCGATAGGATTAAACTTGGCCAGGAATCAGTGCTGAAAACAGGAGATGAATTCTGTGCTGAGAGTTCCCGGTATTCACCAATATGCAAAATATGAGAGATACTGTGAGGTGTTTATTATTCTGATTTTTTTTACTACTGTTCACAAGCCTCTGATGTTGAGGGACCTGTATCTGACCTATACTTGATTAACTCAGCTTTGGGGTCCCCGAGGGAAAAAATGAGTAATGATATGTAGAAGGCTGCTGACCCATACAAAGCTCGCTTCTTCTAATATTTATGAAGACTGACATTTCATTTATATGCACTTACTATTTACAATATATGTATTTTTCATAATGTGCTCCTGTTCATAGGCCTGGCATATTAAGACCAATAGATATCTTAACAGTTGCCCCATTAGCCCCTGATGGTCAGCATAATTAGCTAGTGTGGGCAGCAGTTCAACAATAGCAGGGATTGTGGCAGGAAGGAAAGGGAGCATTTAGCAGACCAAAGGTATACGTTCCTTTGGTCACCACTGCCTGAACTTTCAGATCGGGTCAGGTCAGCTTTGATGGCTCTTGGCTAAAAGCCAGCGCAAGGTTTCCAGAGCAAGGAACAGGCTCCGGGGAGATCAGAGTGAATGGCAGAGTTGGCTGGAGAAAGGCGTGGTACTTCCCATGTCAGAGGTGATTCTTGCACAAAGAAATCAGCTGACCACTGCATCACTGTCAATCTTATTACAAAGTTTTAAAGCATTTAAAAATATGTGTTGTATGCCCTAACTGGTTTGGCTCAGTGGATAGGTCATCAGTCTGCAGACTGAAGGGTCCCAGGTTCAATTCTGCTCAAGGGCACATGCCCGGCTTGTGGGCTTGATCCCCAGTAGGGAATGTACAGAGGGCAGTTGATCAATGATTCTCTCTCATCACTGATGTTTCTCTCTCTCTCTCCCTCTCCCTTCCTCTCTGAAATCAATACAAATATCTTAAAAATAAAATACAAATATATCAAAAATAAAATGTGTTTATTTCTAATGAGTTCATCGAAGAGAATCTAAAATATAGAAAAGCACAAAAATGAAAATAAAAATCACCCAATTAAAAGTCCTGTTAATATTCCATTATGTTGGCTTCTAGACTTTTACACGCATACACATATATTCTTTTAATTTTTTTTCAAACCTGCAATAAAATTGGGGTATTTTTGCATGTCCTGCTTTATTTACTTAATATCATACCTCTAGCATTTCCTCATATTACTCGCTGTTTGTGAAAATGACTTCTAATTTAAATAGCATAATATGCCATAGCTTGTGTGTGTGTTTGTGTGTGTATGTGTATGTGTGTGCATTTTCCTTTTCACCAGTCCGCTATTCGTACATTTATGCTGTTGTCAAATATTTGGTATTGAAAAATATTTCCATGATCATTCATTTAAAAAAATATATTTTTATTGATTCAGAGAGGAAGGGAGAGGGAGAGAGAGAGAGATAGAAACATCAACGATGAGAGAAAATCCTGGGTCAACTGCCTCCTGCACTCCCCCTACTGGAGATAGAGCCTGAAACCTGGGCATGTGCCCTGAATGGGAATCTAACTGTGACCTCCTTGATGCTCAGCCACTGAGCTACACTGGCCAGGTAAAAAAAAAATGCTTAACTTTCTTTTCAGATAATTTCTTTATTTTTATTTTTGACACTGTTACAGATGTCCCTATCCCCCCAAACCTCCCCACCCCACCCCACACACACACCTTGGCCCACTTCCACCCAGCTCCTGCCCTCCCTTCCCTCTGGCCATCACCACACTTATCTGTGCCTATGGATTCTGCACACCTTTCTTTGGCTAATTCCTTCATCTTCTTTCATCCAGTCCCCCACCTCCCCACAGAGAATCTCTTCAAAATAGTGAAAATGTAAAACTTCAGGCAACTTTGAATTACTAAAATCACGCATTACTGGGCCCAAATGAATAAAACCTAAAAAAAAACCCACAATATTTTCAAAATAAACATGCAAATAAGTTGATTTTTCTAGATTCAAATGCATGCATTTCTTCTTCTTCTTTAATTTATTATCCATCTGCGTCCCTGGCTTTCAAAGATCCCACTGATTCGCACTCCCTTTTATTCTAGGCTCCGTGGATGGCTTGCCCACTGTTCCAGGAGCAGGTTATTTTTCCTCTATTATTCTCTGTGGGAGCAGAGTCTCCCGCCGTCTGCTGAGAATTGCTGTTTAGTTGGTGGTATTTTCACTTCTGCCTGGCTCTGGCTTCGTAGTGCCAAGCTGAAAATTGGCCCTCAGCGTGAAGTCATTGGTTTAAGAATTTGATATTTTCGGAAAAATCATTTCCATTACCACTCTCTCCTTCCTCTTCGCACCCCAGGCCCCCTTCTTGCATTTCCACTTTGTGGATTGGAGCCTGTCAGTTGCAACAAACTTTGGTGTTCCAACTTTATGTCCCCAAAGCACTATATCCTTCTGCTTACCTGTTACAGGTCCTTCCTCTTCTCTGTGAATCTAGCATTTTATGCTCCCTCTCCAGCATGTACGTTTACATAGATTTCAATCTTTGCTCAGTGAGAGTTATTGCATGGTATATGCTTAATATAGATGCTCTTCAATCTATATGCATTTCATGTGGAATTCTAAATGGAAGAAAAAAGCTTCAGTAATTATGTCAGTCAGAGAAAAGGCAGGAAAAAGAAATTACACCAGGTAGTTTAATTAAAGGAATGGAACAGTGGAGATCATTTAATCCAAAGAGCAAACTGGAGCAGCATCCCCAGGGCTGAAGAGACAATGGAAAAGACTGTTATCAGAGCCCAGGAGGCAGGGTCGCCTTAGGGCCTGCCATCATGGCAGGGGCTGCACAGCAATAGCTGGGTGGCCATGGAGGGACACAGCCACTGCTGGAGATGCCCCTCAAAGGAGAGAGAGAGATGAGCATGTGAGAAATACATCACTTTCCTCCTCCTCAACCCAAGAGCTGCCGTGATGTGCACTGGCCATTTATAGAGAAATGGTACTGTGGACTGTGGTTTGTGCTGATAAACCAACACTCAGCTTCCCCCCCGTGGGACACAGGTCCTGCCCCCACCCTGGAGTGACAGCCCACCAAATCGCAGCCAACGCTGCCGAGACCCCATGGTGCAAAATGCGGCCCATAGACCAGCCCAGCCTGGAAATGGTGGCTGTGGGCACTGAGTAATGACGTCACACAGCAATGCCCAGCTTCCTCTCCCTAGCAACTAGCCTCCTTGGAGTTTTGGAACATGACTTGCTTTATGGCCAGGTGCAAACCTTTTACACTTTAACCAAATGTCTGTGAAGCATTTTCCTGTGACTCATCTCATTTGATTCTCACAGAAGTCCTGGAGTATGTAGATAGGCAACTTGGTAGAATCCCACTTTCTTTTCATTAGGTAGAAAACAGAGATTTAGGAAGCTTAGAAACTTGACCTGACTGAAAAGAAGTAAGAAATGGTGGACCTTGAAAATGACTTCAGTTTCTCACTACACAGAATATAGTCAAACACTGCAGCAGTTAAATATATTTTTACCCTTTGTTCTCCCTGTGTGATCTATAATAATAATCTGCTTCATGTTGATATATACTGCTGTGTTGCTGACAATTACCTGAAAGAGAAGTTGGGGTGCTTCACTGGGCTGGAGAAAGTTTAGCTACATCAGAAAGCAGGTCTAATTAAGCAAGTTTATTCTATATCTATAAAAGGCTAGGTTGATTCCTTCCTGTGTAATATGTATAAAGCTATTGCTGGCACCAATTGCATGCTTGTGTTTCAATCTGTGACTGTAGATTGTGAATTTGGTTTGGTACTCTATTATAGAGAAAGGGCAAACAGTGATAAAATATTTCTTCTAACTGATTTCCTTTCAATGTGCATGAATTCATGCACTGGGCCTCTAGTAAATAAAGAAATGGGGATGGCAATGTTCAAACAGAACTTTATTTAGGAAAACAAGCAGTGGTCCAGATTTGGCCTTAGAGCCATAGTTTGCCACCCTCTTTCCAGTTAAGATACGAGTTCCGTATTTGGACATTTTGTATTCAAGAGGCTAGAAGACATGCAGATGGTTGAGTAGGCATCAGGGGTGAAAGGAAAGCCCCCTATTTCTCTTCTTACCTTGTCTCCCACCCTGTTAAAAGAAATATGTAGCTACCAAAGTTCAAAACCAGGCTATTTTTCTGTGGGATAACTCTTTGGAGTTCAGTAAAGGGTAGGAGAAAGAAAAGGTTGACTCCTAAGGAAACCCAGTACCTTATTTTGTATTTTGACCTTCCTTTTCCATCTTTCTATTTTTCTTTCCATCTCATACTAGATGTTTTAATTATGCAGACCATTTAGCTATTGTGTGAGTAATATTTCCCCTACTGATAAGACAGCATTGTCTCCCAACTTTTATTGTATATCCGTTGTCTGAAGAACATGAGACAGTCTCTGGTGCTTCCAAAATGAATAACAGGGTATCTGAGGCTGCCCACACTCCAGCGGGTAGGTTTCTTGAACAATATGCCTTGAAAGATTGGGTGGAAATTCAACAAGCAAACTGTAATGTTGATGGCAGTAGGAAGGGGATAGGTAGAGTGGTGACAGTCATACAGAAGAAAAAACATGGAGAAAGGCAGAGAAGTGTGAAGGCTTCTGATATAGTCAAGGGTCTGCTGAAACCCTGGCACAACTGAGAAGGCTCAGAATATTTGTCCGAGGGAAATGCTTTTAGTATTGGGTTTATACTCGTCCGCCTTGAATTCCAGGGAGGGTGCCTGCCTCCTAACAGTGAGCAGGATTAGGAAGTTGTTAGTAGGTTTTAGGATCTGGGGGAGGGGTGTAACTGGTACCCTTAGTTGGTGCAGGGGCTGTATGAAACCTGCTCACTTGTATTTGGAGGCTGAATCATGAGTGTTTGATCACTTGGAGGAAGAAAAATTTTAATTTAAAAAAATATATTTTTATTGATTTCAGAAAGGAAGGAAGAAGGAGAGATAGAAACATCCATGATGAGAGAGAATCATGGATTGGCTGCCTCCTGCACATGCCCTACTGGGGATCAAGCCCACAACCCGGGCATGTGCCCTTGACTGAGAATCGAACCATGACCTCCTGGTTCATAGGTCGATGTTCAATCATTGAGCCATTCTGGATGGGCTAGAAGAAGGATCTTTGAAAGGATCTCAGAGGATTTTAAATGGGGGCTCAGCTCTCAAGGCTGTTTGTTGATTTCAATTGCACTTTCTTGTGGATCCAGCAATTCAACAAGTGTGGTTTGTGTGCACTGTTCCCAGCAACTGGAGACAACATCAGACTGTAAACACAAACAGATAAAAAAGGACTCTCATGCTGTAATTATTGTTGAAAGATACATATTTGTAGGAGGATCCATCACATGTAAAAAGGAATTCCTTTTTCCTGCTTGTTCTATAACCTGAATTTTTGTTGGAAAGACTGAAGAAAACATGTAGCAAGTAGGAGTCACTGTGCTCTGCAGCAGAAAAATTGCTAATCATGCTCCGTGTCTCTTCCCAGACTCACAGGCTCTGAGAGAAACAGAACATTCCTCAAGATGGAGCCCTTGAACCACTAAGCTTTGAAGCAAAGTCACTGATTTGGAACTCTGCCAGGTAGAGGCAGCATTGGAGCAGCTGCCCAAGGCCAGCTGCAATTCTAGTGGGAGAAGCAGAAAGTGGGGAGAAGCTCTGTTCCCCCCGCCCTCAAACTTCTCCCAGGGGCAGCCAGGCCTTAGGGGCGGGCTCCATCAGCCTGTAGGGTTCAAGGGTTACATCGGTAGGATAAATCATTGTATTTGTGTAAATAAATTTCTATTTGTTCCATTTCCCTCTTCTGTTTTGAAAATGAAATCTTTTTAAAAAAATATATTTTATTGATTTTTTTTTACAGAGAGGAAGGGAGAGAGAGAGAGAGAGAGAGAGAGAGAGAGAGAGAGTTAGAAACATCAATGAGAGAGAAACATTGATCAGCTGCCTCCTGCACGCCCCCTACTGGGCATGTGCCCACAACCAAGGTACATACCCTTGACCAGAATCGAATCCAGGACCCTTCAGTCCATAGGCCAACGCTCTATCCACTGAGCCAAACCAGTTTCGATGACAATGAAATCTTTGTTACAAGTTACATTTCCCTCTTCTGAAGGCCATCTTAAATAGTGGAAACAACTTGGAAATGTAATAATAGGCTTGGAGCCCTCATCAGCTCTTGTTCTGAAACACACAGTGATCCTCAGCCAGGAGGCGACTGCTATGCCCAATGAAGGAGATGCTCCTCTCAGTAATGCAGGCTCCCAGAGAGAGGAAGGCAGTACAGCAGTGTGGGAAGAGGAAGAGATAGGGCCTTGGCATCTGCCCTGTTTAGGATTGAATCCTCTCTCTGCCCTTTCCTAGCTACGTGTCCTTAGGTCAATTTCTTTTTTAAATCCTCACTTGATATTTTTCCATTGATTTTTAGAAAGGGGGGAGGGAAAAAGGGAGGTGGAGAGAGAGAGAGAGAGAGAGAGAGAGAGAGAGAGAGAGAGAGAAAGAGAGAGAAACATCGATGTGAGAGAGACATATCGATTGGCTGCCTCTTGCATGCACTCAGACCAGGTTGGAGCCTGTAACCAAGGTACATGCTCTTGACCAGAATCCAACCTGGGACCCTTTAGTATGTAGGCTGATGCTCTTTATCCACCGAGCCAAACCAGCTAGGGCATGATAGTCTCTTGAGGGTTAGATATTATGTATTAAAGTGCTTGGTGCTGGTGCCCACCAATACAGTACTTACTAATGGTCCCTGTCAGAGCACCCATCTGTAGACCAGGCTGTGCACTGGACAAGGCATTATGTTCATGGGGTGTCATTCACGCCAGACACATATGATACATAGGAGCCCAAGAGTAATAGAAAAATGCTCTCCCCCTACATCAACCCACACTGGCTCATGTACTTATAGGGGCGAACACCTGGGCTGTTGCAAATGTTGGCAAGGCTCTTCCTGGTCCTGTCCGTACCTCCTCTCCCCACCCCACAGGAACCTGAGCCAGTTGCCCCTCCTGCTTCGGTGGGGGAGGTGCAGGGTACTAGCTAGTATTACTAAAAGGCCCACCTGACCCCGGTGAGCAGGTCAGAGTGTGGGTTCCTGGATGTCAGCGCAGGCTGTGCAGTCTTTTTGCCTGAGTCCTCATGGGCCTTTGTACTCTGGTCAATGGGCTTGAAACGGATCCATGGAACTGCCACTGAGACAGCTTTCCTCTGGGTGGCAGGGCCCCTCCCAACACCCCTCACTTGCCACTCCTCGCCTTCTTCTACAAGTGGCCATGGGACAGGTAAAGGGTCATGCAGACACCTTTTCTGGCCCATCTGTGTAAGCCTGTTAAACTTGGCTCTTACCAAGACACATAGGACCCATCATTATCTATAACACAGACTCTTGTTTTTTTAAAATACTTATTATTGATGTCAGAGAGGAAGGGAGAAGGAGAGAGAGATAGAAACATCAATGATGAGAGAGAATCACTGATTGGCTGCCCCATGCACGCCCCCCACTGGGGATTGAGCCTGCCACCCGGCATGTGCCCTTGGCCGGAATCCAACCCAGGGCCCTTCAGTCCGCAGGCTGACGCTCTATCCATTGAGCCACACCAGCTAGAGCAGAGCACAGACTCTAATTTAGTGGTATCTATACTTGTTCATTACACATAGTAGTGCTTTGTACCATTTTAAAATATCGTTCTCTGTTCTATTTCTCACGTCCTTTCATTTCCCCCCTCTTTTCTTTCACATAACCGTCTTTATCTTTTCTCCTTTCTTGCTGAGAACTATCATTCTCTTCCTCAACACTTTGTCTCTCTTCCTTCTATCTTCTTTTAGTACCTCAGCCAATCTCTTTCCTTCTCAATGTTTTGTCTTCTTCTTTTTCTTGTTGATCTTCTTTCCCTCTTTCCATGCCTTCCCACCCAGTTTTTTTCTCCCCCCTTTAGCTTTATTTCCTCCTGCAAATCCTCATGGGCACCCTTTCTATTTTACCTTTATTCAACCACTCCATTTCTCCCATGGCACTGGACACAGAGAGTTCTGGGAAATGGAAAGTCACAGTGGTGGGGATACAGGAGCCCATTTGGTATGATCCAGTGCCTGCAAATGTCCATTGAATGTTGTAGCCTTAGATTTAGAGCAAAGAATAATGGAGTCCAGAGAAGTCACCATCATGAATCTAGATCTATAGATACCATGCAAATTCTTTTTGGAGCTGGAGCTGTGAATTTAGAACTTGCTTGGGTTGCCCGGCCGGCATGGCTCAGTGGTTGAGCATCAACCCATGAACTGGGAGGTCACGATTCGATTCCAGATCATGGTACATGCCCAGGTTGTGGGCTTGATCCTCGGTGTGGGGCGTGCAGGAGGCAGCCAATCAATGATCCCCTCTCATCATTGATGTTTCTCTCTCTCCCTCTCCCTTCCTCTCTGAAATCAATAAAATATAATTTTTAAAAAGAAATTTCTCGGGTTTGAAATTTCAGTTTATGGCTCACTTTCCCTTCAAATTATGAAAATAGAAGCATCATGGAGTGTCTTTAGCTTTTTGGAAGTCAGGGTCATCTTTGAAAATCCACTGGAACGTTTAGACCCCTTCTCAGAAAAATGCACACAAATGCAAAGTTGCACTTACAATGTTATAAAAGCCCCTCAAGCCATTCACAGGCTCTCCAGGAGCCCTTGAGCCAAAGGTTGGCCCATATAAAAACAGAGTCCAAAGGAGGCAGAGTCTGCTCTGCCAGGCAATTGGTGTGACAAGTTACAGGGTTTTGAAGCAGAATTTCTCACTGCAACAGCAGAGCTAAATAGACACTTTTCGAAAGAAGACAGAAGGAAGGCCAAGAGACACATGAAAACATGTTCAAAGTCACTAATTATCCGAGAGATGCAAATCAAAATGACAATGCTGTACCATCTCACACCTGTTGGAATGGCTATCATCAACAAATCAACAAAGGACAAGTGCTGGCGAGGATGCAGAGAAAAAGGAACCATCATGCCCTGCTGGTGGGAATGCAGACTGGTGCAGCCGCTGTAGAGAACAGGATGGAGTTTCCTCAAAAAACTACAAGTGGATCTCCCATTTGACCCAGCAATCCCACTCTTAGGAATATATCTCAAGAAATCAGAAATACCAATCAGAAAGGATATATGCACCCCTATGTTCATAGCAGCACAATTCACCATAGCTAAGATTTGGAAACAGCCTAGGTGCCCGTCAGCAGATGAGTGGATCAAAAAACCATGGTACATCTACACATTGGAATTCTATGCTGCCATCAAAAAGAAGGAATTCTTACCATTTACAGCAACCTAATGGACCTGGAGAGCATTATGCTAAGTGAAATAAGCCAGTCAATGAAGGAGAAACACCACATGATCTCACTCACTTATGGTTAATAAAGAACATTATAAACAGATAAACAAAAGGATAGATACAGAGGCAGTAAAGCATCAAACAGACTGTGAATTATAGCAGGAAGATTAAGGAGAGGTGGGGTAGATAAGAGATCAATCAAAGGACTTGCATGCATGCATATAAGCATAACCAATGGATGCAAGACACGGGAGGGTGAGGGCATGTATGGGAGTGGGGCAATGGGAGGATATGTACATAGGTAATACATTAATAAATTTAAAAAAAACACAAAAAAGACTATGGTGGGAATTTTCGAGGTTGGGAGGGTATTAGTCAGCTCCAGCCTGCCCTGTGCGTTTCCTGATCTCAATGAAGACAATCTGAGATTCACAATCTGTCCTTTCACGGTCCTTTGGAAACCTGATGTTTTCACAGCAGAAACTTCCAGCTGGGGCCTGAACAGTGAGCAGGATGGACTACTCATCATGACATCTGTTGCTTCTACAGCTTCCTGCTTTAGTCAGCTTCAGATTAATATCTATTTTGGGGGGAGGAGTGAAGCAAAGAGGTCACAATCTTTGTACACATTTTCTGAGTTAAGGTGGCTTTTTCCACATGAAAAATAGTTGTGGGAGGGAAGAATCCCATTTCTCCACTTTGGAAAATAATTTATTCCGATTCCAGCAGTCTGAACTCTGGGGTACATTTTATTTTATCAGCATGGCTCCATGAATTATTCTCTTGTTTTATTTTAGTGGCGGTATTTGTGTTCTGCTTGTATCTTTATTGCAAATGTAGTGTTTTCCAATGAATTACGTTCCTTCTTCTCTCAGCCCATTAGCTGTTCCACATTTATAAGCAGAATCTGATTTGCAAGACCAATTTACTCCTTTCTCTGTTCCACTAGGTGTTGTTTGGAATAGCTTTTCTTCAATAAATTCAATTAACAGGAAGCATGGCCAATTTTCGTAGAAAATCCTGGTTCAACAGAGCAAGCTAAAGAGAACAACACAAGAGTGCGCTGGCTGGTGTGGCTCAGTGGGTAGAGCGTCGGCCTGTGGACGGAAAGGTCCCAGGTTAGATTCTGGTCAAGGGCACGTGCCTGGGTTGCAGGCTCGAACCCCAGTAGGGGGTGGGCAGGAGGCAGCCAACCAATGATTCTCTCTCATAATGATGTTTCTCTCTCCATCTCTCTCTTCCTTCCTCCCTCTTTGAAATCAATACAAATATATTAAAAAAAACACACACACAAATAGAACAATGCAAGACCCTTGCTATAGCCAGGGTGTGATTGTGGTGGTGGTGGTGGTGGTGGTGGTGGTAGTGATTTGTTACTGGGAAGAGGAGAATGTTACTGAGTCTAGAGACCTGTTCCTGTCTTGGCAGATAAAGATCTCAAGTGCCCCATCTACAGGGATTGGGTGAAAGCCAGAAGTCCTGGGAAAGATGTTAGAATGATGGCTGACCAGTAACTGCTGATTCACTTCTTGGTGGCAGAGATTTCCATTGCCCTCTGACTGGGAATATAGCAAAACGGGGCGAGAGTCACCCACCTCACAGCGAGCAGTGCTGAAGAAGGCAGAAGGTGACCGTGGCTATTCCATTTAGAGGCTTGGGAAACAGTGGAGGAGGAGCAGGTGTGAGGGAAAATTGTCAGCTGCACAGAGCACATTTAAAAAAAAATTTACAAGTGATGGATTCTTCATGCTTCACCAGGAGGAATTGAATATCCAAAACTTTTCATAATTTCCCTCAGTTATTGTCATCAAAACAATTACAGTCTTCTTCTTGAAGCTGTCTACTAACACGGCATGTTGTCAAGTGGGATCAGGTGTGCTTAAATCCTGGTTGCGACTGCCAGTGTCATGCGAGTCAATTTGAGTATAGAAAATGATGGGGAGTGAGACCTTAGCTAACAGCAAAACTTTGGCATCTGAGACTTTTGAAGAAAGTGGTTTTCAGATTTCACACTAACAAAGATGGTATCATGCCTTCGGGAGATTGTTGGTTTTGATGGAATATTTCTATTTAAAAAATATATATATATTTATTGATTTTAGAGAGGAGGGAAAAGGGAGAGAGAGAGATTCATGATGAGAGAGAATCATGGATTGGCTGCCTTCTGCACACCCCCACCAGGGATTGAGCCCACAACCCAGGCATGTGCCCTGACCGGGGATCGAACCGTGACCTCTTGGTTCATAGGTTGACACTCAACCAATAAGCCATGTCGGCTGGGCTGAAATATTTCTCTTCACACATACATTGTTCCAGTAATGGGTAGCAAACATCTGCCTTTCAATGACAGCCCGCATCTTGCTTATAAAACAAAGTTCTCTTGGACTCCATCAATTCGAGATGACTAATCCTGGGTCTCAGATCTGTTGTGTCTGCTTGCCATTGTACCAGCTACTTGTGCCGTGGCCCATGCCACGGTAAGCAAAATGCATAAAGCTTCCGGGTCACTTGTTCGAAGGGTCAGCAGAAAATGTGAGAAACTATGAGTTAACTGTAACTGAAATGTATGTGAGAAATGGAAGCTGAGCTTCTTTAGTGGAGAACAGAGAAACCAAATGATCTTCCTGCTACAGTAGTTTTGTTATTTATATCAAGGTGTAAATCTACAGCTATTTATTTGTTTTTCTGTGTGATAATGTCTTTTTTATTTTGCAAGTAGGCCCTCTATACCAATGAATTTTTAATGGAAATAAGAAAAAGAAAGTAGCCCAGATGGTGTGGTTCAATGGTTAAGCGTTGACCTAGGAACTAGGAGGACATGGTTCAATTCCTGGTCAGGCACATGCCTGGGTTGTGGAATCAGTCTCCGGTGGGAGGCATGCAGGAGTCAGCCGGTGGATAATTCTCTCTCTCTCCCTCTCCCTTCCTCTGTGCAATCAACAAAAAAAATATTTTTAAAAAAGAGGGGAAAAAAAGAAAATACATGTTTTGTAAATAATTACGGAATTTCTATTTCTCAAAGAAAAAAAAAGACAGTGAATGTGTTAACTGAACAGAGATGTTGGTCCACATTTACCTTCCAACTAGAAGTCAGAGTGCTAGCACTGACCATGTGCCAACCAGAAGGTCCAAATCACTTAACACACATCAGCATCTATTTAAAAAGTTAGTTGTGGAAGGTGAATTTACATAACATTCTAGGAAGCATGGCTATTCAATTAGATCAAATGAAGATTTCGCCAAATTAATTTCATTCATTTTCCATTCTATGGTTCCCCATGCATATACAAATAGTGAAGTGTTAGCTCTGTTAATGGGTTAGCTTCATTAGCAGAAAAAGATCTTTGCAAACAGTTAAATGATGCCATTTGTTCTGTCAGTGACATTAGATGCTTCAAAGAGAAAATTGGTTAATTTCAGAAATGGCTTAATTTTGTCATCAAATTTATGTAAAGTATGGCCTTTGGAAGTTCAGTTTGTTAAAGGTAAAACATCTGACTTTAATCATGCTTAGTTATAAATTCAGTTTTAAAAAATCCAACATATTTTTAAAATATATCTTTATTGTTGAAACGGTTAGATGTTCCCCTTTCCCACCCCATTGACCCTCTATACCCTGCTCCCGACCCCTACTGGCTTTCAAGGCACTATGGTCTATGTCCGTGGGTTATGCAAGTAAGTTCTCATATTGAAGATAAAGTTATTTTGTTGTGATGATAATACAAATACAAATTTAGGTGGAATATAATTATCTTGGCAAAAGCAATATTCTTACTAAACTAAGAAACCTGTGAAGCAGAAATACACTTGGAATTGGTTGGAGAGCATATATGATTTATCATTCCATCTGCAAATTAAAGGCTATAATCAGGCAGCGTTTACAAATGCATTTCATATACGTATACCTCTTTAGAATAATTGAATTGCAACACTTTTGTGACAAATCTGATGTGGAAAACAAAATAATAGTTTGGCATGGTAGTATGTAATTCTATTTTTGTTTCCACTCATGACTCAGATTTTTTAAATGTTTGAGACTTTATGGGAGGACATTGTTAATGAACTCAAGTATCCTAAACAGTGCTGAATATTATCCTATCTAATAAAGAGGGAATATGCTAATTTACTGCCATGCCCTCAAAGATGGCCGCACCCACAGCCATAAGATGACAGCGCCCAGGCCCCTCAGTACACTTGGGCGGCAGGCGCGTGGCATGGCTGGACGTGCCTGGTGGGTCTAGTCACTCCGTGTGCCTGCCTCTAGAGTCTCCCAGTCCCCTCAGCTTTCCAGATGCCCAGGGCTGGCCCGAGGTGCAGGCAAGCCTTGGATGGCAGCTGCTCAGCTGCCCAGGGTCGCCCAGGGCTGCCCAAGGCTCAGGTAACCAGGGCCATTCAAGGCTTGCACTGCTGGCAGTGGCAGCAGCAGAGGTGTGATGGGGGCATCACTTTCCCCTGATCGCCAAGTTGCCTCCCACCCCTGAGGACTCCCGGACTGTGAGAGGGGGCAGGCCGGGCTGATGCACTGGGCCTCTAGTTGTAAAAATATCCATTAAGTTTAAGTTGCAGTTAGTTCAAAATCATTTGAAAATCTTTAATCAAAGTACTCAAGGAATAGGGTATCAAAAAAAAAAAAATCCCAGCTTTTGAAGCTCAGCAAATTACAACCATGAAAACAAAGCCTGTATACAGGAAGATACTGAAATTTATCATTTATCATTTAACAGATTATATGATGAGAGCTCAAACTGTATATAAGGTTTAATTTTGTTGTATCATGACTTGCTGCATCTCTTATTTTATCAATTTTATTTTTATTTTTCATTGGATTTATTGGGGTGAGATTGGTAATTAAAATGATATAGATTTCAGGTGCACAATCCTATAATACATCATTTGTACACTGTATTGTGTGTTCATCACCCCAAGTCCTCTCCTTCCATCACCATTTATCCCCCCGCTATACATCTTCTACCTCCACCTACCTCCTACCCCTCCGGTAATCATCATAGTGTTGTCTGTGTCTGTGAGTTTTTGTTTTGTTTTTTGCTTAATCCCTTCACCTTTTCCACTTAGCCCCACTTCCCCCACCCCTCTCGCTGACAGCTGTTTCTGTTCTCTAGAGAAGTTTATAATCTGTCCAAATTGTAATTTAGTTTGGCCGGCGTGGCTCAGTGGTTGAGCATCAACCTATGAACCAGGAGGTCATGGTTTGATTCCTGGTCAGGGCACATGCCTCAGTTGGGTGCTTGATTCTCAGTGTGGGGCATGCAGGAGGCAATGGATCAATAATTCTCTCTCATCATGCACTAGAGGCCCAGTGCATGAAATTTGTGCATGGGGAGTGTGTGTGCGAAAAGGAAGCCACATACTAAATGCATAGTATGATCCCATGTATAAAAAGTATGTAGGGATAGTGGTTATCCTTAGGAAATAGCATCTGGAAGAGTCACAAGAGTAGCTTTGGGGATGTTGGTAATGTTCTGGTTCTTTATCTACATGCTGGTTTCATGGAAGCATTCAGGTTTTAAAAGGTCATTGAACTGTACCCTTATCTCTGCATGTTATATTTCAATAGAGATTTACAAATAAATGTGGCCGTCCCTGGTTTGGCTTAGTGGATAGAATGTTGGCCTGTGGACTAACGGGTCCCAGATTCAATTCTGGTCAATGGCACATGCCCAGGTTGTGGGCTCAATCCCCAGTAAGGGGTGTGTAGGAAGCCACTGATCAATGATTCTCTCTCTTCCCTTCCTCTCTGAAATCAATAAAAATATCTTAAAAATAAAATAAAATAAAATAAAATAAAATAAATGTGAATTCTACTTGGAAATACACTTAGTGGCCAGATTATTATGATCACTGAATGCATAATAATCTGGCTACTCAGTGTATATGCGTATCTATTTAAATGTACAGAGAATGTGTTTCTCCCCAAATCTGTAAGCAAAACAGATTATCAAGGATGATGACTTTTATTTTGTGTGTGTTTTTTTCATCATCTGTGGCTTACTTTCAGGGTTTCCCATATCCTGGCTGAGATCAAGTAAGACTTTGACCCTAGGAATGAAGCTTTAAGGGTAGTATTAGAAATGCTATTGCTGAAATCGGTTTGGCTCAGTGGATAGAGCATTGGCCTGCAGTCTGAAAGGTCCCAGGTTCGATTGCGGTCAAGGACATGTACCTTGGTTGTGGGCACATCCCCAGTAGGGGACGTGCAGGAGGCAGCTGATCCATGTTTCTAACTCTCTGTCTCTCTCCCTTCCTCTTTGTAAAAAATCAATAAAATATATATATTTTTACAAAGAAATGCTATAGACTGGGCCAGAGATACTGCGAGGCATCTGGGATCCTCCCTTAAACCATATCACAAAGATGACTACCTCTGCTACTCTGGGGTCAGATTTTTGCCCAGTGAGTAGAATTACATAAGGGTCTCTGATAGATGTCATTCATCATATTTATTGATATCAACGTCCTTATTGAGTTTGCTGTTGGGCAAGGCTAAGGGAGCGCTGACTCCAGCATGGCTCACAGTGGCCTCACCCAAGAAAGTCAACAAAGTCAGGTTTCGTTTGGGCCCTTTGCTCCTTTCTCATAAATTCTAAGTGAAATACGTTCATTTGTCAGACCATCTAGGCAATGTGATATGATAGGATGTCTACAAATTAAAGAAATATACCAAAGACTGAAGCAAATTCCCCCAAGGCTTTATCACAAACTTTTCTTGACTCTTACTATTGAGGTCATCTTGGGTATGCCAGCTGAATGACCTTTGGCTGATGGGAGCAGGGCCTGATGGGAGCAGGGCCTCAGGTTAGTCAACTCATTCCAAGTCAAGACCTGTGCCTGTGAACCCGGAGATGCACAAATTAGATCATATTTCTAAATGTCAGTATTTAGCATGGCTCTTACCTGAACAACAAGACCCTTAAAGCAACGGAGTATATGGCTGGATCCAAAGTGAAGCAAACCCTATGAGACTGATTCCCATTAACCCTAGCCACAGGTGACCAATACATAAATGAGAGCGCCGATATGTAATTTATAATGAGAATCTTGAGGATTGCTTTTTCTCACTGGTTAATAAATTCGCTCTCAGTGGGAAGCTCCAGCAGAAGCCTTGGTGTGTAAAAAGAAGGCTGCTAATGGGCAAGGCAACAGAGAGAAGGGAGGTGGCTGGATGATTTTAATTGCTAGAAACGGTTTAATAGTTAGATGCGGCCATTTCCACCGCAGGGACACACCTGCTATGGGGCCTGGTCGGCTCCGTTCATGGGCCAGGGCACCTTTCTTCCCTTGGCAGTGCTGAATGGATATTGCCAATTTTGACCCTGGCCCTCTTTTTTTTGTGTGATTCTGTTGCCATGGTGACTATCTCTTTCTGTGAATACCACATTTCCTTTAGCTATTGCCAACCCTGCTGCAACTGAGACTCTCTTCCTGCTTGATGATCTATTTTTAAAAGGATGATGTGTTAATTTCATTAATCAAAATCTCAGGCTTCTGGGTAGCATCTTCCTGTAGGTTTTCTTTCAGGGTCATCATCGGATAACAAAGCAGTTTGCTGCCTCACTTGAGCCTGTTACTCTGGAATGATCTATTTCTGAAAACAATGTTCCCCGGCTTCTCCCATGTAACCAGGTTGAAGCTAGCCTCCGGCTTAGACCACATTCTTGCTTGATTCTCCCCACTTTCCATTCTGGTCTGGTTCCCCGAGTCCCCTTCTCCTAAGAGAATTCCCCACAAATGACTTGGACAGACACCCCTGGTTCAGGTTCTGCTTCTCCAGATGGGAACTTGAAGATGTTTAAGTACATTAATTTACATGTAGACTGCGAAGACTTGACATTTCTTCAAATCCCATGCTTATTTCTTCAGTATTCTCTGAGTTACTGGTTGTTAGTTGTTCCTTCCACCATCATACACAGAGTGGAGGGGGCTACTGCCTATGAATTTAAGAGTTAGAAGTCACAGGTGGCCAGTTTTCCCCAGATACAGAGCTGTGGGCATTCTTATTGTTTACTTTGGGTCGTCCACTTGTTTATCCTTTCTATGTCTACTGTCTTTGTAGCATTTTTTTTTAAATCCTCACCCCAGGATATTTTCCCATTGATTTTTATTTATTTATTTATTTTTATAAATATATTTTTATTGATTTTTTACAGAGAGGAAGGGAGATAAATAAAGAGTTAGAAACATCAGTGAGAGAGAGACATTGATCAGCCGCCTCCTGCACGCCCCCTACCGGGGATGTGCCCGCAACCAAGATACATGCCCTTGACCAAAATCGAACCTGGGACCTTTCAGTCCGCAAGCCCATGCTCTATCCACTGAGCCAAACTGGTTTCAGCTTCCCATTGATTTTTAGAGAGTGGAAGAGAGAGGGAAAGACAGAGAGAAACATTGCTGTGAAGGAAACACATTGATTGGTTGCCTCCTGCACGCCACCCAACCAGGGCCCAGGCCGAGGAGGGACCTATAACTGGGATACATGGCCTTGACCAGAATTGAACCCAGGACCCTTCAGTCCACAGGCTGATGCTCTATCCATTGAGCAAAAGGGCTAGGGTTGTCATTGTAGCATTCTTTCTCAGAGTTTATCTCATCCCCCATCCCCTCATCTTCTCCTTTTCCTGTTGCTCAGCGTCCAAACAGTAACTATTGATGGAGAGTGGAGGAGCATGGTTACAGTTACTGTGGGGGAATATTTCAGTTTCAGCACCCCAAGATTCTCACTCAGATATAATGCAACTTATTGGCCATTAGTCCAACTGGTTTTAGAGGAGCAGCGCCTCATCTGTGCCAGGACCTTGGAAAACACCCTGGATATCTCTGTGGAATGAGCAGATGGAGATGGTCCTATGGCCACCCCAAGACAGCTGAAACACTAATTTTGTTCCCAAGAGTTTCCAGTTCTTAGAATTCTTTGCTCTCTCTGACTTTAGCTGACCTAGGCTACAACAAGGCGATGCAAATTGCATAGGACCACTATTGGACGTCACTCTGGTTTCATGATGCAGATTATGCTTGGGTTAGTGGATTCCCAAGTGCAGATGGAGCAGGCCTGACAGCTACTCCTTCACTGTAGTGCCTAAGAGTTGCCTTTTCATATTCATAGTATCTCATCTTCCTGATGATAGTAATTCTAACAGGTGTGAGGTGATAGCTCACTGTGGTTTTCATGTACATTTTCCTGATGATTTGTGATGTTGCACATCTTTGCACATCTGTACCTGTTGGCCTTGGGATATTTTCTTTGAAAAAAATTGTTATTCTGTTCCTCTGCCCATTTTTTATTTATTCTTTAAAGTATCGTTTTATTGATTTCAGAGAGGAAGGGAGAGGGAGAGAAACATCCATGATGAGGGAAAATTATGGATCAGCTGCCTCCTGCACGCCTCCTACTGGGGATCACCTGTAACCCTGATATGTGCCCTGACTGGGTATTGAACCGTGACCTCCTTGTTCATGGTCGATGCTCAACCACTGAGCCACACTGGCCAGGCCCTTTGCCTGTCTTTTAAAAATTTATCTTTATTGTTGAAAAGATTACAGATGTCCCTTTATCCCCCATTGTCCTCTGCCTATTTTTTTAAATTGAATTGCTTGTGTTTTCTTGCTATTAAGTTGCATAAGTTCTTAATATATTTTGGCTATTAACCCTTTATCTAATATGTGGTTTGTAAATATTTTATCCCATTCTATAAGTTGTCTTCTCATTATGTTGATGGTTTCTTTTGCTGTATAGAACTTTTTAGTTTGTTGTAGTCTCATTTGTTGATTTTTTTGCTTTTATTCCTTGTGCTTTTGGTATAATATCTAAAAAAAGAAATAATTGCAAAGACCAACAGCTTCTTTCCTGTTTTCTTCTATCAGTATTATTATTTTTTAGCAGTATTATTTTAAAGATTTTTATTGATTTCAGAGAGGAAGCGAGAGGGAGGAGGAGAGAGAGAGAGAAACATCAATGATAAGAGAGAATCATTGATTTGCTGCCTCCTGCACACCCCACACAGGGGATTAAGCCTGCAACTCAGGCATGTGCCCTGACCAGGAATCGAACCATGACCTTCTGGTTTATAGATTGATGCTCAACCACTGAGCCACAGTGGTCAGGCTCTTCTAGCAGTATTATGATATCAGGTCTTAAGTCTAAGTATTTAATTCATTTCAAGTTAATTTTTGGGAGTGGTCTAAGATAGGAGTCCAATTTCATTCTTCAGCATGTGATTATCCAGTTTTTTCAGAACCACTCATAGAAGAGACTATTCTTTCCCTATTGGGTGTTCTTGTCAAATATTAGCTGACTATATATGTGGGGGGTTATTTATGATCTCTCTACAGTATTCTGTTTCACTCGTCTCTCTGTGTGTATTTATACCAGTTTTAATTACTACAGCTTTGCAGTATAGTTTGAAATAAGAAAGTGTGATGTTTCTGGCTTTGTTTATTTTCTCAGGATTGCTTTGACTATTTGAGGTCTTTTGTGGTTCCATACAAATTTTAGAGTTTTCATATTTCTGTGAAATTTTCATAGGTTTTGCATTGAATCTATAGATGGCTTTGGGTAATATTGAAATTTAACAATATTAATTCTTTAAATCTATGAACATGGGATGTCTTTCTGTTTTTGTTTTCTTTGATTACTTTTAACAAAGTCTTGTAGTTTTCTTTATATTTATCTTTCATTTCCTTGGTTAAATTATTCCTACATATTTTATTGTTTTTTTTATGCTATTGTGAATGGGATTGCTTTCTTTATTTTTCAGGTATTTTATTGTTAATATGAAAAAATGTAATTGATTGTTGTAAGTTGATTATATCTTACAACTTTACTGAATTATTTGATTTGTTCCAAGAGTTTTTTTTTTTTTTGTGAAGATTTTAGGATTTTCTATATATAATAGCACATCATCAACAAATCATGGTAATTTTACTTCTGCTTTTCCGATTTGGATTCCTTTTATTTCTTTGTCTTGCCTAATTGATCTAGCTAGGATTTCCAATACTATCTATATATATAAAAGCCTAAGCAACCAGCTGACCAGCCGACCATTTGATTGTCTGACCATTAGCTATGATGCGCAGTGACCACCAGGAGGCAGATGCTCACCGCAGGAGTTGTCGAGGTGCGGTAACTTGGCAGCTGTGGTTCTCAGGTGATACCCCTGGAACCAGAAAGGAGGGAGCCCGATTCCAGGGTGGCTCACCTGAGAACTGCTCTTTCACAATCCAGAACCCCTCGGGGGATGTTGGAGAGCCAGTTTCAGCCCAATCCCTGCAGGCCAGTCTGAGAAACCTCACCATGCACTGGGCTTCTAGCCCATTGGCTCCCCACTCCACGTCTGGCTCTCTACCAGGCCTCTGGCCCATTGCAGAGGTCGTGGGTCTGTCCTTTACAGAAACTTTTTGACTCGATTAGCTAAATGATGAGACGTGTAGGACGTACTGGCTGCCACCAGCGGGCAACTTCCAGGGAGGGAAGAAGGTGAAGGAGCAGTTCAGGTGGGAAGAAGGAGGTTCCCGCCACCACAGGACTCTGCCTGGGAGGAAGGGTCTGGGCAGGAGCCTGACATTGAGCAGGGTCCTGCCCTAGGCCAACTAGATTCCAGGCTAAGTAAATCCTGTTTGCTAAATAATTGCATTTTGCAGCTAAATGCCCACAAGTCGTCAGTTACTGCCAAACTTGGGGTAAAGTGAGATGAAAGAGGCAAGACAGATACAGAGAGAAAGTGACATATTGGGAGAAGAGAGGAGGGAGCGCAATTCTGGGGTGCGTTACCTGAGAACTGCCCTCTCACAATCCAGTTGAGGGGGATGTCAGAGAGCTGGCTTTGGCCCCCTCCCCACAGGCCAGGGCTGAGAGACCTCACTGGTGCACACTGGGCCTCTAGTGTTGAGTAAATGGGGTGAGAGTGGGCATCCTGATCTTGTTTCTGATCTTAAAGGAGAAGCTTTCAATCTTTCAATGTTCAAGTATGATGTCAGCTGTAGGTTCGTTGTATATGGACTTGATGACGTTGAGATCTGTTCCTTCTGGACCCAATTTGTTGAGGATTATTTATTTTTATTGTAAAAATTTCCATTCTATGTTTTTCTTTTTACTTTAAGTGAACTGAAGTTGTATCTGTTTCACTGAGGCAGAATTGGTGGCAGCTGAAAGTTGTTGGAACTTCATTCACCAGAGCTATTAAGGGTTCCCTGGGCATAAAGGGGTCATTTCTTCATGTCTTGTGCTGGGTGATGACATGTCAATCTTGAGGTTGCATCACCTTCACATAGGAAAGGCTCAAATCAAAGTAATTTCCATGCCTTTTCTTTCCATATACACTGTCATAAACACTCCTCGTGTAAGACTGATGAACCATCCTGCTCACCGAGCACCTGCATCATGAAACTACATGCAGAGCCGAGGTGTGGTCTGAATTCCAAAAGCAGCAGCCAGCACCCCTTGCATTAACCCAAAAGCTAGAGCCTCATTTCCTGAAATAGATTAGCGTCCTAGCTTTCCCATTTGCCAATTATAGCACGCACAATGTGCAGTTAAAGTTAGAATTTCTCTGCAACTGTGCCTAAGGGCTTCTGGGGTTCTCCTAAAATCAGTGAGAAAAAGTGACAGTCCACGAGAAGCGTGCTCAGGTCCATCATCTTCATTTAATGTCAGCTCTGTAGGTGCTGGAATTGGAGGGGACAAGAAACAAAATCTGATGGTTTTCTCCATTTCTTCGTCTCTGCTCAAATTTAGCTTCACATTTTCATTCCAAATAAGACTGTCACAAGAAGTTGTACTCCTCAACTTCATCATGTTGATGACCCTGAAATCCTAGAAACGGGAGAATGTCTGAACCTAACTCATTAAATTGGGGCTGAAAAATGGAGAAGCAGTAATGTGGCTGCTTAAAAATAGTGGATGCTGCTGACAGAAGCCTCAGATTTCTTTTTCAAAGGACTGCAATGTAAATTGACTGGAAGGTCTTATTCTAGTGGTGGTGGGAGAACCTCTGGGTTAGGTAGGTGCCCTGGTATGGCTAAGATTGCTTCTTCTGGATGTTCTACTGTGAAGGGGCTCTTGTATTATTCATTGTTATTGGCAGATGCTGGGGAAGTTACCCAAACTTATCCACAGTGCTGGGGAATGCCCAAGTATGAGATATGATGGGCTCATGGTTTGATGACCTTGGCACAGCTCTTTCATACAATGGTTAAGGGCATGGATGGGTTGCAGAGTCAGATAATCTGGTGTTGCTATTTTCCATCTGTATGAACTTGGGAGTGTTAACGTCTGTGAGTCTTGGATTTCTCATTTGTCAAAAGAAGGTATATTAGTGTTCTCTAGAGAAGCAGAACTATGATAACCAACAGGATGTGTATTTGTCCTTGTAGTTGGCAGTTGGCATCTTTGGGTGCTTGTTGATAGTTTGTGGCTTTGGGCAGGAAATGAGAGAATAAAATAATTTGCAGCCATACCAGTTGGCTATTTGCTATGGCCTTATTTAATTACTTCTAGAGTAACTCATTTATCTTCCAGGGCCAGGAAATAAATACCAGATATTAGGATAAAGACGGCTTTAAAAAGTAAGAATCTAATCAAGGCTGAGGAAATTAGTTACAACCTCAGTGAAGATTACAGATTTCTCTGAACAAATAAGAAGTCAACAATGATATCCCCTAAACTCAGAAAAGGTCAACCATATAAAGAGTACAGACATGGTAGAATTCTGGTAGAGTAACAGAAAAGAACTCATTCTTAATTTCTCTTAAAATTGAAGATAGTAGAATGTTTTAACTTCATGCATCTGCCTATATTGTTGTATAATTATAATTTTAGGTGGGTATTTATAAGGCTGCCTTGTTAGTTCAACTGAACAAATTTTCTTAAGCACTTAATGTACATAAATATAAAATATGCACAAACTTTAATGTAAAAAATAAAAACATACAATTCTTAAGATTTATTTTTAATTCTCAATCTTCCTGGAGTTAATAGAAGCTTATTCCTGTGGTAGGCAAAATTCTAAGATGACTCACAAATAATCCATAATCCTTATATAATCCCCTCCCCTTGAGTGTGGGTGGAACTTGGAAAAATAATGAGATATCATTACTGTGATTAGGTTACTAATCAGTCGACTTTGAGTTCAGTGCACATCTGGCCAGTCTCTGAGATGGCATAAGCATTTTGTAGGCAGGGTCTTATAAGAGCAGACATTTATTTTCTCATGGTTCTAGTGGCCAAAAGTCTGAAATCAAAGTTGCTCCCTTTTGAAGGCTCTAGGGCAGTGGTCAGCAAACTCATCAGTCCACAGAGCCAAATAACAGTGCAATGACTGAAATTTTTTTTGAGAGCCACATTTTTTAAACTTAAACTTCTTCTAACGCCACTTCTTCAAAATAGACTCGCCCAGGCCGTGGGATTTTTGGAAGAGCCACACTCAAAAGGCCAAAGAGCCACATATGGCTTGTGAGCTGCAGTTTGCTGACCGCTGCTCTAGGGGCAAATCCTTCTTTGTCTCATCAAGGTTTTGGTGGTTGCCAGCCATCCTTGCTATTCTTTTGTTTTAGTTCACCCCACTTTCTGCCTCCATCTTCCCTTGACTAACTCCCCTGTGTGTGTATGTGTGTCTCCAAATCTCCCTCTGCTCATGGGACAGCAGTCATCAGATTTCACGCTCACCCTAATTCAGCATAACCTCCTCTTGATTACACCTGCAGAGACCTTATTTCCAACTAAGGTTACATTCATAGATGCCAGGGGGTAATGCTTCAACACATTTGGGTTGGGAGGAGCACAACCAGGCCTCTATGGATGGAATATTAGTTTTCTATCAATTTCTGTAAATCAGGAGTTCAGGTACAGATTAGCTCAGGGGTGTCACCAGGCTGAAATCTAGGGCTCTAGTTCTCCTTTAAAGCTCAGGGTCCTCTTCCAAGTTCACTGGTTGTTGGCATAATCAAATTCCTGTTTGTAGGGTTGAGGTCCCAAGGTGTTTTTGTTGTTGTTGCTGTTGTTTTCTGTTTGTTGGCTGGGGCTCGGCTATGTCTTGCGATCCAGACTCTCTCCTTTGTTTGCTTTGATGAAGCAAGCTGCCTTGTTTAAGAGGCCCATGTGACAAGGAACCGAGGCAACTTCTGGCTAACGACCAGACCAATGAACACCTGAGATCCTCAGTCCAACGATTCAAAAGGAGCTGACTCCTGTGCACAGTCAAGTACTGAGCTTCCAAGTGGGTCATTCCCTAGTTGATCCTCAGATGAGATTCCAACCCTGGCTGACACCTTAATTTAAGCCTCCTAGCCCTAGTCGGCGTGGCTCAGTGGTTAGAGTGTCCGCCTGCAGACCAAGTCCCAGGTTCGATTCTGGTCAAGGGCACGTACCTGGGTTGCAGGCTCCTCCCTGGCCCGGGCCCTGGTTGGGGTAAGTGCAGGAGGCAACCAGTCAATGTGTTTCTCTCTTACATCGATGTTTCTTTCCTTCTCTCTTCCACTCTAAAAAATCAATGGAAAAATATCCTCAGGTGAGGATTAACAAAGCAAAAACAAAAACAAAAACAAAAAAAAATAAAAATTTCAGCCTCAGAAGACATCCTGAAGCAGATGATCTAGTTAAGCTGTGCTCAGATTCCTAATTCACACAAATAAATATAAATGTGTGTTGCTTCATGCTAAAATTTATGTAGTATATTATGCAATAATAAATAGCTAATATTATCAGTATGTATAAATGTGTGCAATAGTTAAGTATTTGCACTGTCTTATTCATTTTGTATCAGGGTATATATTTGGGATTTAGAAGGAAAATCCAGGCTATAATAGGGTCACTGTCACTCTGAATACTGACTCAAATTGAGTGATGAGTTCTGCTTAAATTTTAGGCTTAAGTTCCTATTGTTGTCAAAATAAAATGAAGTTTCTTTCTCTTTGAAAGTCTACCTGAGATACTTTGTGTAAAAATGGCCACTCAGAGAGTAGTTTCTGAGTATATTTCCTGCCAATGATCTTAAGTCATCCCTAAGCATATACAAGTTTCCAAGCAACAGAAGATGATTCTGGACATGAAAACATCATGAGCCAACTCCCCTGCAGGCTTTTGAGGCAACAAGAAAGACGAGATTTTAAACTTTATTATAAAACATGTTTAGAATTAAGTCATCTTGAGAGAATAGAGCCACGTGTATAAAGCTATTAACTGTTTGGATACGTTCACTTGTTTCAAGGTTACATTTGCAGTGTCTAGGATAAATATATTTTAAAAACCCACACAGTAAAAGTGAAATACAGTTTCCTTGGGATCGACATGTCCTGTGCCAGAGCAGTCACATTTCTTGTAAAACAGTGCAGCATAATGGATGGCAGTGGAGCGAGGCCAGCTGGCTGTAAATATCGAGCTGACAGTGGAATGTGGTATTTAGAAGATAGTCACCACACAACATACAAGGAGACAGAGAAACCTACTGGTTGACAATTTAATAAAATACAATGTGTTCTAAAAGAAACAGCCACCCGTTACAGAGTTTCACTTTAGGTGCAGTGTATTCTGGCAGTTGTTAGTAAATTCCTCCAGAGCATCTCAGAGATGAAACTGCTTAACTATGTCCTTTGGCCACTTTTTTCTCTAGCCTGGAAGTGTCTGAGTTAGGGTACATGAGATGATCCACTGAAGTATGGAAATAAAATACTATGGTTTTTCCTTTAAAAAATAAAGAAGTTATTTGTTAAACTGCCTGATCACCCCTAACCACTCTACCTGCCTGTCTGCTTGCCCCTAACAGCTTGCCTGCCTACCTGATCACCCCTAACTACCTCTGCTTCAGCCCCCGCCACCTTGGCTTTGTCTGGAGTGATGTCCGGAAGGTCATTCGAATGACCAGTCTAATGAGCATATTATGCTTTTATTATTATAGATGGTGTACAGCATATAGGCAGGTCTTTTTAAAATCCAATCTGGCAATTGTTTTGTTTTAATTGGTGTATTAAGTTTTAACTGCATCTCACACATTTTGTTACATTGTAGTTTCATTTTTCATTCACTTCTAAATGGTTTCTTACCTCCCTGTGGATTATTTAGAAGTATGTTGTTTAGTTTCTAAGGGTTTGGGGATTTTCAAAATGCCTTTCTATAATTAACTTCTAGGCTAACTGCATTGTGTTAGAGAACATACTTTGTATAATTTCAATTAGTTCACATTCACTTTTCTTATTTCAAATTTATGATTTATTTTATTTCCCAGGATATAGTCTGTATTAATGAATATTGTATATGTACTTGAAGAAAAAAGAGAATTTTGCCCTGGCTGGTTTGGCTCAGTGGATGGAACGTCAGCCTGCAGACTGAAGGGTTTCAGGTTCAATTCCAGTCAAGGGCACATGCCTGGGTTGTGGGCTCAATCCCCAGTAGGGTGCGTGGAGGACACAGCTGATCAATGATTTTCTCTCACCATTGATGTTTTTATCTCTCTCTTTCCCTCTCCCTTCCTCTCTGAAATCAATAAAAATATATTTTAAAAAAGAATTTTGCTAACTGATATATTTTTTAAAATAAATGTCGATTAGGTCCAGGTGATTGATAATTCTCTCAGGTTTTCTATATCCTTGTTGCATTTCTGTATGCTTATTCTGTCAAGTACTAAGATAGGAGTGTTAAATATTTTCCATCTGTCCTATGAATGTACCCACTTCTCCTTTGAGGTGTTTCAGATTTTAGTACATGCACATTTAGAATTATGTCTTCTTAGTGAATTGAACCTTTTAAATTATATAATATCACTTTTTAATGCCTTAAAAATTCTGTATTGCTGAAAGTATTACATATGTCCCGCTTTTCTCCCCATTGACCCCCTTCTAGCCCTGCTGTCCCCCCCAGGCCTTTGCCACCCTATCATCTGTGTCCATGGGCTATGCATATATGCATACAAGTTTGTCGGTTGATCTCTTCCCACCCATCCACCCTCATCTTCCCTCTGAGATTCCTCACTGTGTTCCATGTTTCTATGTCTCTAGATCTACTCCAATCCCATCAGTTCATTTTGTTTCTTACATTCCACATATGAGATCATGTGATAGTTATCTTTCTCTGACTGACTTAGTGTGATACTCTTCAGGTCCCCCCATGCTGTCTCAAAGGGTAAGAGATCTTTCTTTTTTATTGCTGCCTAGTATTGACTTTGACAAAGTATTGGTCTGCCATCTATTGGGAAAAAAAATAGCCACACCGATTCTTTACCACAGGTAGTGTGATAAGTACTGCATTAGACCATTCTATAGGTTATTATATGGAAGTTCATAAAGAAATAAAGCTATTGCTGGTCAGAATGACATAGTGATTTCATGTTTAATATATGCTTCTGGTCCAGACACATAGCAGAGATTGAAAAACTAAAAAATAAGACCCACAGAAAGATGCCGCCTTCATTCAGTTTTCAATGTGAGGGTAAAAACACACATAACACCATTAGCCCTCTGTTAAACTAATGGTTGAACTGTGCAAATTAAGAGTTCATAGAAGGTCAAGGAAAAGAGAGATTAGAAAGGATTAAAAGGGTTAGAATGTTTTTGGGAGAAGTTATGACTTTATTTTTTTGATGTTTGTTTTTTTTCTGCTTTTTTTATTGTTGAAAGTATTACATGTAGTAGTACATATATATCCTCCCCCCCCCCATTGACGTCTCCCCAGCCTCTCTTACCCCCTGTGGCATGCCCACATCCCAACCCCCTAGTGTCTGTGTCCATTGATTGTGCTGATATGCATGCATAAAAGTCCTTCGGTTGCTCTCTTTCTCCCCCTTCCCACCACTCCCCAGCCTTCCCGCTATAATTTCACAGTCTGTTCACTGCTTTACTGCCTCCGTATCTATCTTTTTATTCGTCAGGTTAGAATGTTCTTTATTTTCCATAAATGAGTGAGATCATGAGATATTTTTCTTTCATTGCCTGGCTTATTTCACTTAACATAATGCTCTCCAGTTCCATCCAGGTTGCTGCAAATGGTAAGAATTCCTTCTTTTCTACAGCAGCATAGTATTCCATTGTGTAGATGTACCACAGTTTTCTGATCCATTCATCTACTGATGGGCATTTAGGCTGTTTCCTAATCTTAGCTATGGTGAATTGTGCTGCTATAAACATAGGGGTGCATATATCCTTTCTGATGGGTGTTTCTAGTTTCTTGGGATATATTCCTAGGAGTGGGATTACTGGGTCAAATGGGAACTCCATTTTTAGGTTTTTGGAGGAAATTCCGTTCTGTTCTCCTCAGTGATTGCACCAGTCTGCATTCCCACCAGCAGTGCACGAGGGTTCCTTTTTCTCCGCATCCTCGCCAGCACTTGTTTGTTGATTTGTTGGTGATAGCCATTCTGACAGGTGTGAGATGGTACCGCGTTGTTGTTATGATTTGCATCTCTGGAATAATTAGTGACTTTGAGCATGTTTTCACATGTCTCTTGACATTCCTTCTGTCTTCTTTTTTTAAAAATATATTTTATTGATTTTTCACAGAGAGGAAGGGAGAGGGATAAAAAGTCAGAAACATCGATGAGAGAGAGACATCGATGAGAGAGAGACATCGATCAGCCGCCTCCTGCATGTCCCCTACTGGGGATGCGCCCGCAACCAATGTACATGCCCTTGACCAGAATTGAACCTGGGACCTTTCAGTCCGCAGGCCGACGCTCTATCCACTGAGCCAAACCGGTCTCGGCCTTCTGTCTTCTTTTGAAAAGATTCTATTTAGGTTCGTTGCCCATTTTTTTTTATTGGATAATTTAACTTCCTTTTATTAAGTTGTATAAGTTGCCTGTAGATGTTGAAGATTAAACCTTTATCAGTGATAACATTTGCAAATATGCTCTCTCATACAGTGGATTTTTTTGTTGTTTTGTTGATGGTTTTTTTTTCTGTGCAAAAGCTTTTTTATTTTGATGTAGTCCCATTTGTTTATTTTCTCTTTAGCTTCCATTGCCCTTGGAACAATGTCAGTGAAGAAGTTTCTTCGGCATACGTCTGAGATTGTGCTGCCTGTGGATTCCTCTAGTATTTTTATGGTTTCTAGTATTATGATCAAGTCCTTTATCCATTTGGAGTTTATTTTTGTGTATGGTGTAAGTTGGTGGTCTAGTTTCATTTTTTTTTGCTTGTATCAGTCCAATTTCCCCAACACCATTTATTGAAGAGGCTGTCTTGACTCCATTGAATGTTCATGCCTCCTTTGTCAAATATTAACTGAGCTTAGTGGTTTGGGTGGGTATCTGGATTCTCTATTCTATTCCATTGATCTATGTGTCTGTTCTTGTGCCAGTACCAGGCTGTTTTGAGCACAGTTGCTTTGTAATACAGCTTGAAATCTGGTATTGAGATCCCACCTACTTTGTTCTTTTTTCTCAGGATTGCTGTGGCTATTCGCGGTCTTTTTTTGTTTTAGATGAATCTTTGAAGAGTTCTTTCTAGGTCTGTGAAATACGTCGTTGGTATTTTAATGGGTAGTGCATTGAATCTATAGATTGCTTTGGGTAGTATGAACATTTTAATGTTGATTCTCCCAATCCATGGGCATGGTATGTTCTTCCATCTGTTTATGTCTTCCTCTATCTCTTTTTTCAGTGTCCTGTAGTTTTCTGCATAAAGGCCTTTTACCTCCTTAAATAAGTTTATTCCTGGATATCTTAATTTTCTTTGGTGCGATGGTAAATGAGATTGCTTTTTTAGTCTCTATTTCTGTAAGTTCCCTATTGGTGTATAGAAATGCCATAGATTTCTTGGCATTAATTTTGTATCCTGCTACATCACCTAATTCATTTATTAAATCTATTAGTTCTTTGATGGAGTCTTTCTTGTTTTTTATGTACAATATCATGTCATCTGCAAATAAGGACAGTTTTACTTCCTGTTTTCCAATGTGGATGCCTTTTATTTCTTCTTCTTGTCTAATAGCAATGGCTAATACTTCCAGTACTATGTCGAACAGGAGTGGTAAGAGTGGGCATCCCTGTCTTGTTCCTGTTCTTAGGGGAAATGGTTTTACTTTTTGCCCATTGAGTATGATGTTAGCTGTAGGTTTATCATATAAGGCTTTTATTATGTTGAGCTATGATCCTGCTATTCCCACCTTGTTGAGAGTTTTTATCAAGATAGGGTGTTGGACTTTGTCAAATGCTTTTTCTGTATCAATTGATATGACTATGATTTTTATCTCTCAATTTGTTTATGTGACGTATCATGTTTATTGATTTGCAGATGGTGTACCATCCTTGCATTCCTGGGATAAATTCTACTTGGTCATGATGTACTACTGGATCCGATTTGCTAGAATTTTGTTGAGGATTTTGGCATCTATGTTCATGAGGGATATTGGCCTGTAATTCTATTTCATTGTGTTGTCTTTATCTGTTTTTGGTATTAGGGTGATGGTGGCTTCACAGAATGAGCTTGGAAGTGTTCCTTCCTTTTGAATTTTTTTGCAATAGTCTGAGGAGGATAGATTTTAGTTCTTCCTTGAATGTTTGATAAAACCCCCCAGTGACATCATCTGGCCCCAGGCTTTTGTTTGCTGGAAGCTTTTTGATGACTGCTTCAATTTCTTCCATAGTTGTTGGCCTAATGAGATGTTTAGATTCTTCCTGATTGAGTTTTGGAAGATTGTATTTTTCTAGGAATATGGCCATTTCCTCCAGGTTATCCAGTTTGTTGGAATAGAGTTTTTCATAGTATTTTTTTAAACCTTTGTATTTCTGTGGGGTCTGTTGTTATTTCTCTTCTTTTATTTCTGATTTTGTTTATTTTGGGTCTTTTCTCTTTACTTCTTGGTGAGCCTGGATAGAGGTTCATCAATCTTGTTTATCCTTTCAAAGAACCAGCTCTTGGTTTTGTTGATCTTTTGTGTGTGTGTGTGTGTGTGTGTGTGTGTGTGTGTGTGTAGTTATATATGTGTATATATATAGTTATATATGTCTCTATGTAGTTTATCTCTGCTCTGATCTTTATTATTTCCTTCCTTCTGCTTACACTGGGCTTTTCTTTTTGCTCTCTTTCTAACTCTTTGAGTTGTAGGGTTCTGTAATTTATTACCATTGTTTGTTATTTTTTTGCAGTAGGCTTGTAGAACTATGAACTTCTCTCTCAAGACTGCTTTCACTGTGTCCCATAGATTTTGGATTGTTGTGTTTTCATTGTCATTTGTTGCCATGATGTTTTTTATTTCTTCTTTGATCTCTCTGGAAACCCAGTCATTGTTTAATGGCATGCTATTTAGTCTCCATGTGTTTGATTTTTTTTGATAGTTTTTATTGTAGTTGATTTCCAGTTTTATGCCATTGTGATCAGGGAAGATGCTTGATGTGATTTTTTTAAATTGAATTTGAAGAGACTTTGCCTATGACCCAACATATGGTCTATCTTTGAAAATGACTCATGTGCACTTGAGAAGAATGTATATTCTGTGGCTTTGGGGTGAAATGTTTTGAAGATATCCATTAATTTCATTTGGTCTATTGAGTCATTTAGGATTGATGTTTCTTTGCTGAATTTTTTGTTTGTAGGATTTGTCCAATGGTGATATTGGGGTATTAAAGTCCCCTACTATGATTGTATTGCTGTCAATCTCTCTCTTGATATTCTCCAGGAGTTTTTTTATGTATTTGGGTGCTCCTGTATTGGGTACATATATGTTTACCAGAGTTATTTCTTCCTGTTGGATTGCTTCCTTTAGTATTATCAAGTGGCCTTCCTTATCTCTTGTTATGTCCTTCACTTTGAGATCTAATTTGTCACATATAAGTATTGCTACTCCAGTTTTTTTTTTTAATTTCCATTTGCCTGAAAAACGTTTTTCCATCCCTTCACCCTCAGTATGTGTGCGTCTTTTTTTCTAAGGTGGGTTTCCTGTAGATAGCAGATATATGGGTCATGTTTTCTTATCCAGTCTGTTACCCTATGTCTTATGATGGGGGCATTTAATTCATTCACATTTAAAGTTATTATTTATAGGTAATTATTTGTTGCCATTTTTATTCTTTACCCATGTTTTCCTTTTTTACTTCCTATTTCTTCTTTCTACAGCAGACACTTTAGCATTTCTTGCATTGCTGGTTTGGTGGTAATAAACTCCCTTTATTCTTTCTTGTCTGTGAAGCTCCTGATTTCACCCTCAATTTTTTTTTAAATAAGATTTTTTAAAAAATATATATTTTATTGATTTTTCACAGAGAGGAAGTGAGAGGGATAGAAAGTCAGAAACATCGATGATAAAGAGACATCGATCAGCCGCCTCCTGCACACCCCACACTGGAGATATGCCTGCAAGCAAGGTACATGCCCCTGACCGGAATCGAACCCAGGACCTTGCAGTCTGCAGGCCGACGCTCTATCCACTGAGCCAAACCAGTCTCGGCTCACCCTCAATTTTGATCGATAGCCTTACTGGGTACAGTATTCTTGGATTGAGATCCTTCCTTTGCATGACTGTGCATATTTTATTCCATTCCCTTCTGGCCTGATGAATTTCTGTTGAGAAATCAGTCGCTAGTATGATGCGGGATCCTTTGTAGGTAACTTTCTGTCTCTCTCTGGCTGCTTTTAGGATTCGTACTTTGTCGTTGGTGTTTGCCAATTTAATTATAATGTGCCTTGGCATTGGTCTTTTGGGGTTCATTTTGCTTGGGACTCTGTGAGCTTCTTGGATTTGTGTGGGTTTTTTCTTCCCTCTATCAGGGAAGTTTTCTGTCATTATTTCTTTAAACAGGTTTTCTATTCCTTGCTCAGTTTCCTTTCCTTCTGGCACCACTATTATGCAGATTTTTTTTCATGTTGTCCCAAAGTTTCCTTATACTCTCTGTGTGATTTTTTATTTCTTTTTTATAGAATGTGCTCTACTTGGATATTTTGTCCTACCTTGTCTTCTAGCTCACTGATGCAGTCCTCTGCTTCTTCTAGTCTACTCTTGGTGCTTTCTGTTGAGTTCTTTACAGCAGTGATGTCATTTTTCATTTCTTCTTGATGCTTCTTTATTTCCTCTTGGTTCTTACACATATTGTTGAATTTATCTTTTATTCTTTTCAGCCACCTTATGACCATTTTTTCTGAATTCTTTCTCTGACAGATTGCTTGCCTCCATTTTGTTTACTTCCTTTTCTGGTGATGCCTGCTTTTCTTTCATATGTGGGCTGTTTCTTTGTTTCCCCATGGTCTCTCTTCTCCAAGTGTCTGCTTATGTAGTTCTCTCTCTTCTTTTCATGAGGGCGTGCGGAGCTCCTCTGAATCCGTGTGCTTGTGCCACTTGGTTGCCAGTGTTCTCTGGTTTACAACTGTTCAGTGGGTGCTGTAGTCATAGATTCTTGGGCTTTTCAGGCTTCTGATAACATCCACTTTCCCCTTCAACATGGCGTGGTCTCTGCATCTGAGCTGGTTGCTCCAGGAGAGAACCCAACAGCAGTGGGTGTTGCCTGGTCAGGGAATCCTTGTTTGGTAGTCCCCCACAGTTTTCTGGAGTATAGCTATCCCCATGCAACCACACACTCTCCTTTTGTTCTCTCACTCACACACTCTCTTGCAGTCTGCCTTCCTGTTGGCAGCGATCTTCCCATCCCCCCAAATTATGACTTTAACTGTTACTCGAAGTTGGATGGAGTATAAAATAACCATGTTTTTCTAAACTTCTGGATGTTTTTAGTCTTTGTACATTCACATTTCCAAAGTGTGATACTAAAAGTAAGTTAAGAAAATGTATCCAAAACTTAGAAGAAGTAAACACAAGGATGACTGCATATCTTTGCAAAGTCTTACTGATATATTGTCAATATGCTCTGACTGCCTGAAGATCAACTCTCCGTCAGTTATTCTCAAACTTTCATATGTATCAGACTCCCCTGGTGGGCTTGTTGAAACACAGAGTGCTGAGTCCGTTCCCAAAGTTACTGATTCAGTAGTTCTTGAGTGGAGCCCAAGAACTTGCACTTCTAACAAGATCCCAGCTGGTACTGCTGGGGGGCACACTTTGACAACCTTTGCTCTAGAGAAACATACTATTGTTATACTTACTATTTACTCTTGTCTAGGCAGGTATACTGTAAAGGTACATGTTAACTTGTAAAAGTTGCCAATACTTTTTCCCCAGTAGATGGGCCAATCATTTCTGAGTGATGAAAAAGATACCCTGACTGTTAGTTTTATTGCACTGTAGGACATTTACCCATTTTATATTTTAGAAATTTAGCTATTTTATTTCAGCATGATTGTTTTAAAATATATTTTATTGATTTCAGAGAGAAAGGGAGAGGGAGAGAAATACAAAATCATCAATGATGAGAGAGACTCATCAATCAGCTGCCTCCTACTGCAGATTGAGCCCACAACCCAGGCATTTGCCCTAACCAGGAACTGAACTGTGCCCTCCTGGTTCATAGGTTGACACTCAACCACTGACCAACACTGGCCGGGCTTATTTTAGCATTCTTTCTTTCAGTGACTTGTCAGATACTTCCTTGAACCAGATTTACTATTCCACTGATATATACTCTCATTAACAAATTAAATAGCTCTTTGTGTTAAATTTTTGATATAGGGTCACTGTTTGTATGATAGTTATGATATTTACCTTTTAGAAAATTATACCTTGACAGGGTTGTGTGATCAAATAAGTTGTTGACAAGCCAAGTTAAATTCACGCAGGATTCTCTTTTTTTATCGTCTAAAGTTTTACTAGTAAATATATATCCTTTTTTTCCAGATTGTTCCCCCCCCCTCCCAGCCATTCCCATCCAGGGCAAGCCCCCACCGTCCCAGTGTCTGTGTCCATTGGTTATGCTAATATGCAAGCATACAAGTCTTTTGGTGTTTGAGCATCAACCTATGAACCAGGAGGTCACAGTTCGATTCCCGGTCAGGGCACATGCCCAGATTGTGGGCTTGATCCTCAGTGTGGCACATGCAGGAGGCAGCCAATCCATGATTGTCTCTCATAATTGATCTCTCTCTCTCTCTCTCTCTCTCTCTCTCTCTCTCTCTCTCTCTTCCTCTCTGAAATCAATAGAAACATATTTTTAAAAATTTAAAAAGTAAATGTTGCAGTATTTTACAAACTTACTTGATAATGAATGCTTTTTACTTAAAGTATCTTTATAAAAATACTACTCTACATAGTTATTACCAGTGAGATCACAATCATTACCAAAATCTCTAAGGAAGAATAGTTAACTAACTGCACATATTGTATCTTATTGCAGTGAAAGAAGCATATTTTTAAAGACAAGGATGACAGCTTCTGTGTCATTTGGCACCAACCAGTCCTCTAGTACCAGATCCAGGTGGAGGAAGGTTTTGGCTTTTTTTTTTTTTAATCTCCAATACCAAACAGGATGCCAGAATTCTCAGAATTCCTGTGAGATGACAGAGAGAAGATCAATTTACCAGTATTTTTTTTTCTTGCTGGAACCAAACCTTCCATTGCCAAAACCCCATCTTTCAGTCCAGCAAAATGTTTGTCATTTTTTCCTTTTCCAGTGATACGTAGGATAACTCTCCCACACAATTGGACAGCACTCACTGTTGGTTTGGGAACAAAAGTAGTTGCCATGTCAGGAATTCTGGATTTTGTTTCTGCATCCCCACATTAGCAGAGGCCTGGATTGAGCTCCAAACCCATGCTTCAACTGTGGTTTCTCATTCTGGAAAGCTCTATTGTCATTTGAGACTCACCCTCCCCACACACACACACATGAGAGAAAGGCTCTCATTTTCTCTCTCTGCAGCCAACTCTCTCTCTCGAGTGCTAAACTAACATTGGAGAATTTGAAAATTGCAAAGACTGACAGTTTGTGGTTGGCTTCAAACCTTGTAGGGGATCATGTCTCTAAATCTATGAAGTAGAGAAACAACTCTCTTTATGATTGAGCAAGGACCTGGAAAGATTGTTCTCATTGTCAATGGTGTGTGGTCTAAAGTGAGTGAATCACGTAAGTTGATGTTTGAAGTTCGTGGAAGCATTTCCACCAAGTGGGGCTGTAAGGTAGTCCTCCCTTCCATCTTATAAACTTGGTATCTGTTTTTCTACCTACTGGAGTATACTCCGAAGGAGCTTTCTCGATGTTCCAGCAACATAGAACACCCGCTGAGGTTGATAACCTCACTCTTAGTGGGTTCCACCAGACATGTACAGAGATCCTTAGCATCCACATGTCCACACTCACGCCATCCCCACCAGTCCCTTTGATATTGTGCAGATTGGAACAGATCCTGACTGTATGGAAACAACTAAATCTGGAGTCAAATGTTCCACCAGGTAAGTCTGCAAGTTTTGAAGCCGGACAATCAAGGGGTCCTGGCTGCCTGTCACAACTTGAGCTAATTCATCAGAGACAGGGTTGAATTATATCTGAGCGTTTATTCCAATTCTGCTGGCAGCAGGGAGAGCAGCAGATCATCCACAAGAATCTGCCCCACAGCCCCCATAAGCCAGCTGCTTAAATTGAGTAGAAGGACGAAAATCACAAGGGGAAGTAGGCAAAAGGGGTAAGAATGGGTATACAAATGGGCAGTTTATAGGCGATGTGGGTTGAGGGTATGCAAAGGCGGGGTGTGTGCAAAGGGCTGGAAGCTCTGGTTTCTGCAGCAAGGTTACCAATGTTTCCATGACAATAGGTAGCTCTGGGATGGGAGGACGGGCCACATTTCCAAGGGAGCTCCCAGGTCCTGCTGGCAACTCCCAGCCGGGTTAGAATGCACCTTCTCTAATCAGAACAAGACAATTACGGTCAACAGAGCATGATTCATATTTTCTTATAATTCTAGCTGGTCCCCTATCAGTTCCAAAAACTGAACCCTTTACCACCGAGGCCACTACATAGCCACAGTGAGACAGGTCAATTCTGTGAGCAAACCTTCCTATATCTGGTCAATTTTGTCCTGTCCTCTTTTGTACTTTACTGTCTGTCGCACACATGGGTTCTAGAGGGGAGAGAGAGTAAAGGAGAGGAGAGAGAAATGCTTAACTTAAGGAAAAATTCCTGATAGGGAGTCTTCAGACCATGAGCAGCCAACCAGAGGTAAAGATGGTGTCATTGATGCCTGTGTTCACCATACCTAAAGCCAGCCCTATCATGTTGAGGGTCAAACTATAGCAGAAGATACTTGCCTCCTGATACTCCATCTGTGGGCACTGGAAATGAGCAAGCAGTGTTGTGTGATTTGCCCATCGAGAAACCTTCTAGCAGGTGCTGCGGAGAAAAGCAGCAGTTGTTACTTCCCTGTGATTCTTCTAAAAGTGTTTCTTTGTTAATAGGATGTCATTAAACATTATGCACAGTTGGCTGGATGTTAAAATGATAGATGAAAACATTTATTTAAATGCGTGCCTGTAAAAATAAACCAATGTGTGAGAACAGAGTGCCTAAAGCAGCAGAAGGCACACTCTGGGGCTCAGCATCCTGATGCCATGTCTGCCACTAAATTTGCTGTCACTAAGTAGATTTTTTCAATATCAAATACCCAATAAGCACCTACTATGTGCTAGGCATTGTGATGCACTACTTGGTGTCAGATATATTCTTAACTCACCCTTTCTCTGATTATAACTAAAATGAAACAATATCACTTTTTTTTTTTGCTTCTTCTGGCAAGAGTTAAGAAAAGTGGGAACAGATAATTCTACGCTAGAGCCAAGCAAATCTGATGCTGAATTATGTTTTAACCTTAACCTCTCAAATGGAACATTTTCTACATTCATTCAGCTGACAACCTTGAACAAATGGTTCAGTGGTTAGAAGTCAGAGAAAGAATTAGCAGTCAGTTCTTTTCTTAAAGAGTAGCCCAAAAATGATTTATGGGATATTAGCTCATTACTTAAATCTTGCTGGAATAGAATGTTCTACTACTGCATATCTGTTAAATTATTTGGGTGAACATGGGCATATACAAACTCATCACCTTAGTCATAACTTAGAAGACAATGCTAAAGCAAATTTTTAATCTTATGAGGTCACCCGGCTTCTGGAACATCCAAGCAACAAGGACCTCACAGGTTAGAAGGGATAACATAAATAAGAGAAAAGTACATCGAAGATTCCAGTGATTTTTATTTGCCCACAAATCTAGCAGGTGTTTACATAAAATACTAATATGAATCTAAGGCCCCATCGAATAGGAATAATTTGATCCTGAGGGTAGGGTGGGGAATGCAGTGATAGGACAGTGGCTATATAAAGTTCAGGACCAATGTGGACCTCTTTCTGAAGTGTTTATTTTCCTTAGAACGGAGAAAAGCCATTGCAGCTTAAATATTTTTTTTTCTCTAGTGGAACAAGCAAATGGCTGCTCATCACACATGCAGAACTAGATCCTTGTGGAAGAGGTATTCGTGGAATTTCTTTTAATTAAGTCAGTTAGAGGCAAGTGCAGGAGAAAAATGTCATGAGCGCTCATTTAACTTGGCAAAGCCAACTTTTGCTCCTGATGACCTAGTCCTGGGAGACTTCTGGGAGGGAGCAGGACATTTTGCATGAGGAGCAAGATCCCTCCATCTCCTTCTCTGCAGTTCTTTGTTAGATCTCTAGCCTTATCCATAAGTAGGCACTTGTTCACCAGCCAGCCCTGGACGTAGTCAGGAAGGTGACTTTACACTTCTCCGTCTTTTAAAAAAATATCTTTTTATTGATTTCAGGGAGGAAGAGAGAGAGAGAGAGAGAGAGAGAGAGAGAGAGAGAGAGAGAGAGAGAGAGAGATGATGAGAGAGGATCATTGATCTGCTGCCTCCTGCACACCCCCCACTGGGGATTGAGCCCACAACCGGGGCATGTGTCCCGATCAGGAATCAAACCCTGACCTCTTGGTTCATAAGTCGATGCTCAACCACAGGCTTGTCAGTCCTGTGCCCTGCCTGCCTCCCACATTGGTTCATTGACATCTCCTTCCTCACCGAAGTTGTGTCCTCTTCAAAAGAAGCCCAGCCCTCGGTGACAGTTCCTTCCAGGACCAGGCCAGGTGACTTCTCCAGGACTGTGCTCCTGTACTGTGACTGAAACAGCTGGAAGGCTGGCCCTGGGCAATGGAGGCAGAGCTGAACCCTGCTTTCCTGCTTTGTGAGGAGCTTCTGTGCTGGGATCAGGACTAAGGAGAGTCAAGGTGATTGCGGGTGCAAGAACAGATTTCCACCACTGTGTGGCACTGCCATGTCGAGCCAGAGGCTAACAAACAGGGTATTGATAGGCAGGGCAACCTTTCTTTCTTTTTTAAAAATTTCATTGTCTTTTAAAAAAATATTGTTATTTATTTCAGAGACAAAGGGAGAGGGAGAGAGAGAAAGAAACATCAGTAATGAGAGAGAATCATTGATCGCAGGGCACTCTTTTTAAATCACATTTAACTACTTTAACCAGGGCATTGTGCTTCCCTTGTGAGAAGCTATGTGAATTTTCAGTGCTATTTTTATTTACTTTTTTAACTTTTAAAAACTTAATCTTAGAAGGCCAGCTTGTATATCAACTTCAATATCTATATCTATATCTATATCTATATCTATATCTATATCTATATCTATATCTATATCTATATCTATATCTATCTATCTATCATCTATTATATATCATCTTCTAGTTCTCCATATCAGAGTTTCTCAATCTTGGGACTATTGACATTTTGTTCCAGGTAATTCCTTGTTGTTTCTACTTTCCTATGCATTGTAGAATGTTTAGCAGCAGCATCCTTCATCTCTGCCTACTAGCAACGTTCCCCCTTCTCAATTGTGACAACCAAACATATATTTAGATCTTGCCAAAAGTCCACTGGCAAGGGGACAGAGTCACCCCCATGAAAACTGCTAATCCATAGCCTATCTAATAAAAGAGTGGTATGCAAATTAACCATCACCTTGTTACACCCACAAGCCACACCCATAAACCAATCAGGATCAAGTATGCAAATTAATCCAACCAAGATGGCTGTGGCCACAGAGAGAGCAGGAGGGAGGCTTGGGTTTCCCCGGTGATGGAGGAAGCCAAGCTTTCTGTACACCCTGGCTGGCCCAGGCCTCCACTCCAGGCTACAAAGTTTCAATTGTAGAAGAAACCAGGGCCTCCACTTGGGTCACTGGGGTGTGTGGTCAGCCTGCAAACCACCACAGGCCCCTCACCCAGGCCACCCCATACCCCAAGGGAACTCCCACCCTGATCCAGAACAGCCTTCAGGGCACACCAGCTGGCCCCCATCCATGCAGCAGGCCTCTATCCTAGCTAATAAAAGAGTGATATGTAGATTGACCATCACTCCAACACACAAGATGGCTGCCCACATGTGGTCAAAAGATCCTGCCCCCATGTGGACACAAGATGGCCACCACAAGATGGCCAGCAGGGGAGGGCAGTTGGGAGGGACCAGGCTTACAAGGGAGGGCAGTTGGGGGTGATCAAGCCTACAGAGGAGAGCAGTTGGGGGTGACCAGGCCTGCAGGGGAGGACAGATAGGGGCAAGCAGGGGAGCAGTTAGGCATCAATTAGGCTGGCAGGGGAGTGCTTAGGGGGTTGATCAGGCTGGCAGGCAGAAGCGGTTAGGGGCAAACAGGAAGGCAGGCAGGTGAGCAGTTGGGAGCTAGCAGTCCTGGATTGTGAGAGGGATGTCCGGCTGCCCATTTAGGCCTGATCCTGTTGGAATCAGGCCTAAATGGGCAGCCGGACATCCCTCAAGGGGTCCCAGATTGGAGAGGGTGCAGGCTGGTCACAAATTTCATGCATTGGGCCTCTAGTCTATCTATAAAATGGAACCAAATATCTATTGTTGCATAATGAACCACCCTATATGTAGTAGCTTTAAACAACCACTGTTCCACATGATATCAGTTAGTGTTACTCATGTTGTTACAGTCCAGTGAGAGCTTGGCTGAAGCACCTCTGTTCTCCACGTGGCTCTCTCTGCACGTGGAGTCTCATCCTCCAGCGCTATCCACATGGTCTCTTTCTCTCTAGCAAGGTAGCCTGGACTTCCTCACAACATGGTGGCTGGGTTCCAAGAGAAGTTGTCAAGCCTCTTAAGGCTTAGGCTCAGAACTAACACAGTATCCTTCTGCCACGTTTTATGTCAAAACAAATTGTAAGGCCAGCCCAGATTCAAGGAGAAGGAATCATGGAGAATCAGAGGTGGCAGAGGGGCGGGACTGGGGACTGGCGAGTGGGCAGAAGATAGCCCTGATGGCAGGCTAGGCCTAGGGACTCTACCCACACATGATTTTGTGGGCTGGGCCTCTAGTGTGTGTGTGTGTGTGTGTGTGTGTGTGTGTGTGTGTGTGTAGAGATCAAATATTAACATTCCAGTGATTGATTAGGAGATATTGAGTTTACTATCTAATACTTCTATAGTGCTAAATATATGTAAGATACTGCTATAAGTACTTTATAAACATGTTGACTCATGTAATAGCACTACCCAGAAACCCTGTGAGGTAGGCATTATTACTATCCCCTTTTTATAGATGAGAAAACCAAAGCTCAGAGAGACCCAGAGGCTCACAGCCACTGATCCCGAAGGAGTCCACACTTGAATCCAGGCAGTCTGGCTGCAGAGACTGTATATCCTTTTACTGGCTTTATGTTCATGTTCTCAAAGAAACATGTGTACAATTAGTGACTCAGTATTACAGGTAGGGAGAGACATTTAAAAACATGAATAACAAACAAGTATTAGAGAAACAAAATAATCTATAAGTTACAAAATGTTTCTCTTTCCATGTAGTTATTATGTACATCTGGGTCAAGTCAAACAACTATAACATGTTTTTTATTTAAAAAAATATTTTTTATTGATTTCAGAGAGGCAGGGAGAGGGAGATATGAACATCAATGATGAGAGAGAATCATTGATTGGCTGCCTCTTGCACACCCGTTGCTGTGGATCAAACCCACAATCTGAGCATGCGCCCTGACTGGGAATTGAACCATGACCTCCTGGCTCAAAGGTCAGTGCTCAACCACTGAGCCACACCAGCCAGGCCAACTATAACATGTATTATTCCTCCAGGGTAAAAATTACATTGTTATCTAAAAAGAGACGAAGTGGATGGTTTCAGAAGTTATACTCCCCAAACAAGCGAAAATATTTTTTTTCAAAGTAAAAAGTTGCGAAAGTACCAGAAGCCTAAATATAGTTTCAAAAAATAGCCTTCAGACACCAAGCAAATTCAATTTGAAAAATCTAACCTAGCTTTGCACCATTAGCTGCAAAGCCAAGTCTGTGTGAAGGCCGGATGGCAGGAAGCTCAGAGGATTGCTCACCACTTCAGCTCTTGCTGTGGGTCTGAATTCTGACCTCAGAACATAAAGCAGTGCCCTCCCTACAGCCAGACCTGAAGGGAATGGGCACAAAGGCATCCAACTAACTCCCTTTCCCTCCACGTGCTGCTCAGTTGCCTAATTTTTATCTTTTTCTTAGGAGCCAATGAAAAATAAATCGGGTGCCTCCCAAGTGGACTCTAGGATTCTCAGAAAATGAAAGGTTTTTATGTCTGAGTGCTCAGCTGGAGCAGCTATAACTAACGTCTATGTTATTTATTTTTATATTTAAAGAGTTTCTAAGCTGAAAGCCTTTAAGCATCTGCTGACTGGCCCAGAGAACCTCGACCTGTGCACAGCCAGGTTGGCAGAATCCTGCACCGATCATCCATGGGCTTTTCAGAATCAGAATTCTGGGGTCACCACCACCTGCAGTTCTCATAATACCTTTGAAGCAAACGAAGGCTGCAAGACATGACATTCTTTTAAAATTTTAAGATATAAATTCAACTGAAGAAATAAGAGGCCGTGGTGATAGCACAGCACCCATCTGAAGACACCCCTGTAAACTTCAACCACTCAACATTTTCTGACAGATACATAAGCAATCTCAAAAAAGGAAGTGGTGTTGTGTATGACAGAACAAATGATTGCATTTAGTCAGAAGATACTGGGACAGACGGTTTTCTCACAATAGCACGCTGCGAGTCTTACACCTTGAACTGGTCACCCATTTAATGAGCATCACTGTTTCTTACTCTTGCCAATACTCTGCCAAACACTAAAGATATCATAGTGAGCCCGGTTGGTGTTGCTCAGTGGTGGAGCATCAACATATGAATTAGGAGGTCATGATTTGATTCATGGTCAGGGTGCATGCTCAGTGTGGGGCATGCAGGAGGCAGCTGATTGGTGATTCTCATCTCATCACTGATGTTTCTCTCTCTCCCTCTCCTTTCCTTTCTCTGGAAAAAAAAATAAAACAAAACCAAAAGCATAAAAAACAGATATAGTAGTGAACAAGTTGCCATCTCTTTCTTCTTGGAGTTTGTAAGCTACTAGTAGTAGCCCTGCACACGAATTTGTGCACCAGTAGCTAGCTGCTGCCCTTCAGTAACTCTCCACCCACTACCTCGCCCTCCTGTAACTTCCCCCAGACCCTTCAAAGCTTGTTAGACTGCCCCCTCCTGTAGCTCTCCGCTGCCTGCTTGTAGCTTGCTGCCCCAGCCTCCTGCTGATTCGTGATCTGGTTGTTATGTGGTCGGTGGTTAAGCTTCACAGCATAATGACTATTTGCATATTACATCTGCATTATATAGGATTGTGAGAACAGGCTGGTAGCAGTTACTCTTAATTTCCACAGTCAGCAACAATGCAGTATGGCACGGAACACCAAAGAATGCCTGAGACATCTAGAGTATTTGCCTGAAAGATGAAGTTAGTGAGGGGAAAGAAGTGGCATGTGGGTTGAGGTGTCCCCCAAATGCACATACTGTTTTGGTGACCAATTTCTTTTTTATAGATATAGGGAATTTCACATTATCTATTTCTTCTTGAATGAGTTTTCAATACTTTATATCTTTTAATTTTTCAATTTCATCTAAGTTGTTGAATATAATAGAATTATTTGTAAATCCTTTTACTACCCTTTTAATATCTGTAGAATCTCTCATGATATCCCCTCTTTCATTTTGGATATTGGCAATTGTATTTTCTTTCTTTTTTTCCTGGTTAGTCTGGCTAGAGTTTAATCAATTATATTGACCTATTTCAAGAATAGGCTTTGGTTTCATTGTTTTTATTTTATTTTTATTTTTCCTACTTCATTGATGTCCTCTTTTACATTTCTTATTTACTTTCTTCTGTTTAATTTGTTCTTTTTTCCAATTCTTAATAGTTAAAAACTAAGGTAATTGATTTGAGACTTCTTTTCTAAAATTGATGTTCAGTGCTATAAACTTCCCCCTAATTACTGCTGAATTAACATCTCACAAATTTTGATGTTCTTTTATTTTTGTTCAGTTCAAAATACTTTTTACTTTCTCTTTTAATTTCTTCTTTGACCCTGGATAACATGGGTTATCCAGATGTGTGTTATTCAGATTCCAAAATTTTAGGGATTTTCCAGAGAGCTTTTCATTACTGATTTTAAAGGAAATTCCACTGTGGTTAGAAGACATACTTAAAATTTTTTTTGGATTTTTAAAAATTGATTTCAGAGAGGAAGGGCAAGAGAGGGAGATATAGAAACATCAATGATAAAAGAGAATCTTTGATCAGCTACCTCCTGCACCCCCCCTCACTGGGGATGAAGCCCACAACCTGGGCATGTACCCATGACAGAAATCAAATCTGGGACCCTTCAGTCTGCAGGCCAACACTCTATCCACTGAGCCCAAATGGCTAAGGCCAGAGGACATACTTTTATGACTTGAATCCTTTAAAGTTTGTTGAGTCTTGTTTTGTGGCTCAGAATATGGTCTATCTTGGTCAATATTCCATGTGTACCTGAAAAAATAATGTGTATTTTTCTATTGCTGAGTGGAGTGTTCTCAATTAAGTCAATTAGGTCAAGATGGCTGAAAGTGTTTAAATCTATATTCTTGTTCATTTCCTACCTACTTATTCTATCAATTATTTGAGAGGGGTGGTTTTAAAACTTCGAACTATGATTGTGCATATGCCTTTTCCTTTTTGCAATACTATTATTTTTACTTCGTGTGTTTTGAAGTTTGTTCTCAGGTGCATACATTTTTTTAAGTTGTAAAGTTCTCTTGATTAATTAATTTCTTAATCGTTATGAAATGGCCTTCTTTATTTCTGGTAATACACTTGTTTTGTTTGGAAATCTACTTTGTCTAATATTAATGTAGCCACTTCAGCTTTCTTTTTATTAGTGTTAGTGTGGTATATGTTTCAATCTACCATCTTGCAGTCTATTTACTATTTGTTCTGAGCATTGTTGTCTTTTTATTTACCTTCTTTGGAATTAATTAATTTATTTTTCAAATACACTTATTGGGGTGACTCCCATATGCACATACTGTTTTGTTGATCACAGAAGTCACCTCCATGGCTATGGGAAGCCAGCGTAAGGCTTAGCTCTCGTTGCCATCTCCCAGGGTGTGCTTGTCCAACAGATACTCAGCCATGCAAGCTGGTTACATGGTCACCCAATTCTTTGATGGATTTCACCTGCTCATTCAGATAGTGAATCCCAATGAAGTCACACAAATAAGAGTCATTTTTGTCAGCAGCCAGTTTGTACAAGTCCAGTAGTGACCGACTCCCATTTTTTCCCAAGTGTAATGCATATTCCATTGCCTTCCGCCCATTCTCCCAGTTGGCCACGGCCTGGTTTCTTGATAACCTGAAGGAAGATTCTGCCACCTCTCTAGTTCTGCAGCTTCATCAGTTTCCCAGCATATTTCCTTCCCTCGTGAGATTGGTGAAGAAAATATTTGGCAAAGTTCTTCAAAGCCACATCATCACAGTCAAAGTAGAAAGACATGGGCAGGTAGACATAGGAAGCATAGAGTTCCAGGTGGATCTGGTGGTTGATGGCAGCCTCTGAGGCCTGATGGTAGTTCTGGCGCACCTGTGAGGTAGACCTGGTCATTGTCATGGTGGGTAGCTAAGGAGAGGTGGAAGGCTGGCCTGGGTAGCGGGCTGGGATGGTCAAGCTCCGGGTTTATTCCAAGCACCGTTGAAGCAGGAAACCACGGGAATTATCTGAGAAGACTGTGATTTAAAGAAATGTAAGATAATTGGGATTAAATCTTTTTCCCAATTCTATTTTTGAGTATCAGAGAAGAATTGCTACACTGCTTCCCTTTCACTTAATTAGTTGTAAAAGAAACAGATATTCAGGTTCTCTGAAATGCGAAGGCTCTCTTATTCTTTTGGCCAATGGCTGATCTGCAATGAATAGAAAATCTTCAGTAAACTATAGCTGATTTCAGGCAGTTTTGAGGGTTTCACAGCTTCAGGAGAAATTCTGTATTCCTAGGAAAAGTAGAGTTGAAATGTAATGGCTTGAATTTGCTTTTGAGCACTCCCTCCCCTGACATACACACATCCAGACAAGTTTCACTGAGTGTTATCAGAGATTTAAAAGCTCCATAAAAATCCACCGTTCCCCGAATCCCTTTAGCTATCTCTGTTTATTCTTCTGTCCCTTTCAACATTAATAATTTTTATCTCCCCATCTCCATTTTCTCCTTTGTCTTCCTTGAACAATGTTAGCAGCAAGGACTGATTGATCTTTATTTTTTGCTTTATTTTAAATTTGGAAGAAAACGGGGGGCATCTGGTCCATGCCCAGCATTTTTAGAGACAAAACCGAGGTCTAGAAAGTTGACCAACCTGTCCTTGGCTCTTTCTCAGTGAGAGAGGGAGGCTGAGATTAATACAAATATCAAAGAGCGGTTCTAGATGAGGAAAGAAGAGAAGAAGAGTTAAGAAAACAAAGACTGGCACAGAAGAGGAAAAGCAATCACAAAGAGCACACAGATGCCAGTATTGCATGGATTTTTCTCTCTTCTCTTGCGTTTTTTTATTTATTTTATTTTATTTTATTAATGCTCTCGAATACATCTTGAGCCCTACTACACTCAAACATTGTGGTGGGCATGGCTGAGCACATAAAACCCTGACGTCTTTACTGGTGTAAGGGTTCTTGTCTGTTACCACCCCTCTTTCCTACCTCATTCCATTCTCTACCCTTCTCTGCCCGGCATGGTTAGCCTCCCTTACCCCATGCTCTGGTTGGGTTTGGTCAGTGAGAGGAGCAGACATGAGGAAAATACAAGGAGAACAAGTAGAGGTATTCCTTTTGCTCCCTCTTTTCTCTGACAGTAGCTGAGATCTTCTGAGACTACAGCTTCTACTGGATGCCCTTTCCTCCATATGCCAGCTCCCATAGGGTTCTATATATTTCCCATATTCTCCTCAAGCCTATAGATGGTAAAGGTTCCTTGCCATGCTGATCTCTGGGTGCCTCAACACCCCTTATCTGTTCTCATAACCCAGTAGATAGTCCCTTCATTAAAGTATCTTTATTTGATTCTTACGGGTTGGATTCTGTTTCCTACTGGGATCCTGACAGATACGATGATTTCTACAGTTCTTACAGTACATTTGTGACTGGTGTTAGGTGTAGACAGTACAGGGGACAGTTAGAGGAAGGAGAAGAAAAACACTGATCTTACAGCCTCATTGCAGAAATGGAAAAAAATATACAGGGGCATAGGTCCCCAAACCCAATAAACAAGAGCAATATAAAGCCCATATGTGCAAAGGAAGGTGCAAGATGTGCATAAGTAGGGAAGTGGGGGAAATCAACAGGATTCTCTGAACTTCTGTTCTTACCACAACGTGCCTCACAAACACTTCCCTGTGCTGTGAGCTCTTGCATTTGGCAAGGTGATCATAACACAAGGTCACCCTAAGGGGACCTACATGTTAGCTTCCCAGTCTCTGGGGACAGGTCTTGCTGCTTTGCGTTTCATTTGTGAAGGTAATGCTTCCTTATAGGAAAATCATTCCGTTCTAAGGTATTTTATGTTTCCTGCTTCTCTAAAGCCTGTCATTTCCTAAATAGTGTGTGTCTGTTTCCCTTTATAATAGCCCAGAGGAAATAGGAGCACATTCCATTTAGAAGAAAGAAAAATAGCAGTTTTAACCCTATGAGTATGTTGATGTTGTTTTGATTGCTGCTTTCTTAAGATAATGAATCTCACCCTAGCCAGTTTGGTTCAGTGGGTAGAGCTTTATTTTACATTTGGAAGAAAACGGGGGTGGGGGGGTATCTGGTCTATGCCCAACATTTTTAGAGACAAAACCAAGGTCTAGAAAGTTGACTAACCTGTCCTTGGCTCTTTCTTTCTCGGTGGGAGAGGGAGGCTGGGATTAATACAAATATCAAAGAACAGTTCTAGATGAGGAAAGAAGAGTTTCCTGCGGACTGAATGCTCCTGGGTTCAATTCAGGTCAAGGGCACGTGCCCAGGTTGCAGGCTTGATGCCTGGTAGGGGGTGTGTAGGAGGCAGCTGATCAATGGTTTTCTCTCATCATTGATGGTTCTATCTCTCTCTCCCTCTCCTTTCCTCTCTGAAAACAATAAAAATATGTTGTTGTTGTTGTTGTTGTTGTTTTAAAAAGATAATGAATCTTATGCACGATGAGCACATACCCCTCTCCCCCCAGCTTGCCTGGGCATGTGCCCATGAGCTGGTCCATGAGTGTCTTAGTAGACTAGAAAGTACACTTCCACCTAGTGTGTGTACTGATGGATGAATATCTTTAGCCACTTGAAGCCTGCTGCATTTTCTGTCTTCTTTCAGCCATTGTGCTAAACTGAAGCACAAAGGACCTTTCAGAATCTCTTCCCATTGGGGTTTTGGGGGGTTAAAGAAAAGTCTTTTCTGTGACTATGTAATGGACATGCCCGGCACAAAAAAAAAGTGGACAAGGTGAAAGCTCTTCTAAAGGTATCAGCATTTTAGCTCTTCTTAATTCTCTCAGTAATAGAATTGAGTAGAAAACTTGGGGAAGCCTGAATGGTAGGGCATCTCTTGTTACTACTTACTATGCTATAAACAAATCAAATCTAACTGCATTTCAGAATTCATTTATTCATTCAGCAACCAAAAAAAAAAAAACCTACTTGCTAAGTGCAAGATATTAAGCAAGGTGCGAGCTATATTTTTTATTTTTAAAAATATATATTGATTTTAGAGAAGAAAAGTGAAGGAGAGATAGGAACATCAATGACGAGAGAGAATAATTGATTGGATGCCTCCTGCATGCTCTCCAGGCATGTGCCCTTAACTGGAATTGAACCCGGCACCTGCTGGTTTATAGGTTGACGCTCAATCACTGAGCCCCACTGGCTGGGTATGAGCTATATTTAAAACCAGAAAGAAATGGTCTTGGTCCTTAAAAAGTTTACATCTAGGTAGCTTATCTGTTCACTACCATTTAAAGGCAACCCCAGAAGACAAATAGTCTTTTTGTACTTATTTCTTAAGTTTTTCCCCTTTTGTATCACAGTCCATTATAGGTGGTATTGCATATTGCTCTTTTATCTCCTTTATCTTATTTAATCACTAGAGGCCCGATGCACGACATTTGTCCCCTCAGTCTGGCCTGTGCCCTTTAGAAGTTCGGGAGCCCTCTGCGGATGTCAGACATCCTTAGCGCTGCCATGGAGGCGGGAGAGGCTCCTGCCACCACTGCTGTGCTCACCAACCATCAGCCCGGCTTCTGGCTGAGAGAGCAGCGATCCCCCTGTGGGAGCACACTGACCACCAGGGGCAGCTCCTGCATTGAGCGTGTGTCCCTGGTGGTCAGTGCTCATCATAGCAACTGGTCATTCCACCGTTTGGTTGATTTGCATTTTAGCCTTTTATTATGTAGGATTAGCACCACTCTGTGAGGTCAATAAGGGTAATATAAAATCTTTCATTTGTAGTTGAGGAAATGAGATACTGTATAAGTCAATCACTCAGCTGGGGAAAGTCAGGCTCCTGGACCTCACTTGAAGAAAGGTCTTTGCTCCCTCCACTTCCCCACTATCTGTATCTAGCCTCTCTTACTATTTTAATCATACTGAGTGACCAGCAGACTTTGAGCTTCTGAAGGCTCAGTGTCACGTATTTCTTTGAACTACTCCAAACATTTAACATAATGTTGAAGATATTGTTAAACCACATGAATTGAGTATACTGATTTAGCGAGATTTAAGTTAAAATTTCAAATGTGCTTAACAGAATTGACAAGGTATTTCAAAATCACCTCTCCAGGACCTATAAATTATAGGGGTATTGACATGGACTTCTTCCTTCCCAAATGCCGTTTTTCAGGATGGGTTTAATTTGCTGTGGGTTAAGATAATTGAGAAGGGATGAGACCATTACCTGTGGGACGTAATGGCTGGAGGTCTTACTCATACACTTCATTGGAAGTAAATGCATGAGTAATTCTCGTGTGGCTTAAGTAGGCCCCGGATTTCACTTGGGAGATTATGATTTTAATTTAACATATCCTGCTGTACAGTGTTTGAAATGTTCAGCCAGCAGCTATCCCTGCGAGATGAAAGCCCAGTTGTGTTTATTTTAAGAGACTTGCGGTTCTTTGCCAAAGCCAACATTCCTGGGCAATGAATAGCGGGAGTGAATCATTCGAAGTAGGTGAGAGGTCAGAGCCTGAAGAAGAAACTGGAAGTTAAAAGGTTTTCCTCAGTCAAATGGCAGGCATTTATAAAGCACAAGCTATTATGGAAACAGGCCTTTCTTTTCCACGATGAATCTTCTGCATGTGAATTCCAAAGACCTCTTCCTTGGCTCCACCTAAGTAAACGATGGGTTGGCTTCTGTTTTCCTGGTGTTGTTCACCTTACCTGGAAACCAGAGTGGAAAAATCCCCTTGTTCCTATCTCTGGCTCTGGGCATTGGCTTCACTGGGGAGCGGAACAGTAGTCATGTTCTTGAGGGCAAGCTAGGCACATTCTCTGTCAGAAGCAGGATAGCATACTGCTCATGTGGCATGACTTTGAGGAGTGTGCAGAAAACCTTCATAGTCATGCCTAGATTGCTTATGGAATGTCAACAAATATGGAAAAGCCCAGCCAAGATGGCTCAGTAGGTGAGCATCAACCTATGAACCAGGAGGTCATGGTTTGATTCCAGTCAGGGAACATGCCTGGGATCGTGGGCTCGATCCCCAGTGTGGGGTGTGCAGGAGGCAGCCGATCAGTGATGCTCTCTCATTACTAATGTTTCCATTTCTTTCTCCCTCTCCCTTTCTCTCTGGAATCAATAAAAATATATGTTTTCAAAAGCATTGCATTAAAGGTTGAGGATAAAACAAGTATTTATTGAGTACCTACTGTGTAGCAGTGACTTATTTAACCCTCACTCACCCAATAATGTGGATATTTTAGTGGATGAAGAAACTGAAGCTTATAGAATTGAAGTCACTTAGGTAGCTAATGTTTGAGACAAGATTCAAAGCTGAGTAGGATGGAAAGGAACCTTCTTTTACCACCAGCTATAATAGCTAGAATAGAAAGAGTAACCAGTTCATTCTCTGACTACTGCATATGAAATGCAACTTCTATCTTTATATGAAAGACAAACGACAAACCAATGTCATGCCATTCACTATACCCTAGAGCAGTGGTTCTCAACCTTCCTAATGCCGCGACCCTTTAAGACAGCTCCTCATGTGGTGGTGACCCCCAACCATAAAATTATTTCCGTTGCTACTTCATAACTGTCATTTTGCTATTGTTATGAATCGCAATGTAAATATCTGTGTTTTCCAAAGGTCTTAGGCGACCGTGCTAGTGGTTCTCAGCCTGTCAACCTGTGGGTCAAGACATTAGAAAGGTTGAGAACTGCTGCTATAGAGCCTAAGGTAATCGGAAAACACAGATATTTATATTACGATTCATAACAGTAGCAAAATGACAGTTATGAAGTAGCAACAAAATTAATTTTATGACTGGGGGTCACCACCACATGAGGAACTGTATTACAGGTTTGTGGATTAGAAAGATTGAGAACCACTACCCTAGAATATTAGGAAGAAAGATACTCTCTGTAAGCCCAGTCTTAGGAGAACTAACTGAAAACAAATCACAAAAGATACCAAAGTTTGGCTACTCTCTGTCCTCAGGGAACAAACAGTTCTGTTTATGAACAGGGCTTGAAAGTTGGACACCAAAAATCTATCTAGTTATCTCTTGAGATATAGTGACGGCATCTCTAGAGGTCCCAGTTTTCAATGCAGGGCCTCATTTTGCAACTAGTCGTTATCTTATGGGGCTGCATATGATGGAAAGTTCAAGGGCAGAAACAGTTCAGGTAAAGCAGTTCTAGAGTGGAGGGCAATGCCTGGGCAGTAACTCTGAGTGGTGGGTAAGGTAGGGAGATGCAAGTTAAATGACCAGGGCTGGTTTGAGGGGGCCATGGTGAAGGCGAGCCGTTGGAAGGCATTTATTTATTTATTTTTCAATTTTAATAAAAATTCATTAAAATGTATAGATAAAAAAGATAAGATTATGAGATAGAATTGTTAATCATTTAAGGCATGAATTGTTTCTCTTGTGCTATAGGTGCTCATTTATTTTATTCTTTTGTTTTTTTTCAATTAGACTTGACATTATTATGTTAGTTTCAGGAGTACAGCATAGTGGTTAGAAAATTAAATAATTTACAGAGTGATACCCTGATAAATCTAGTACCTACCTACCTGGCACCATATATAATTATTACAATGTTACTGACTATATTCCCTATGCTGTAGTTTACATCCCCATGATTATGTAGTAACTACCACTTTGTACTTCTTTCATTAATCCTCCCACACCTTCCTCTGGCGACCAGTCTGTTCTATGTATCCATGAGTCTCTTTCTGTTTTATCTGTGTATTGTGTGTGTGTGTGTGTGTGTGTATTTTAAGATTCCACATATAAGTTAAATCATATGATATTATCTTTGTCCAACTTATTTCACTTAGCATTATACCTTCTAGGTCCACCCATGTTGTCACAAATGGTAAGATTTTTTTTAAATTTATGACTGAGAAATATTCCATTGTATATATGTACAACATCTTCTTTACCCATCTGTCTACTGATGGACACTTAGGTTGCTCTTTTCAGCATGTCTCTGTTTGTATGTGTGTCTAATCCAAATGGCTCCCTAATCCTGTGACACCTATCCTTCATGTCTACATTAGAAATGATTCAATTTCTCTACAACTTCTATTTTCTTTTTTAAAAATATATATTTTTATTGATTTCAAGGAGAAAGGGAGAGGGGGAGAGAGAGATAGAAACATCAAGGATGAGAGAGAATCATGGATTGGCTGCCTCCTGTACATCACCCACCGGGGATTGAGCCCACAATGTGGGCATGTGTCCTGATGGGGAATCAAGCCATGACCTCCTGGTTCATAGGTACACACTCAACCACTGAGCCTTGCCGGTTGGGAAGATTCTTCTATTTTCAATGTTCAGAGAGTGATAAAGATAACAGATAGGATTAGAGACTGCTTAGCCATGAATGTCCTTTGTCTGTCAAGGCCGAGACTAAATCATGGAACAGAGATCTAAATACAGTGGTCAGCCTTTTACTTTCAGAGCAAAACAGAAGAGGTTGGAGGGCTGATGAGTTTGAAGAGGGCTGGTTGAAGAGTGACTGGAGGGCTGGGTTTGAGTTTGTGCTTTATAGAAAGCTCCCCCTGTGCTTAGCTTCAGGCCTTTGAGATCCAGCCAAGGACTCCTGGGGGGAAAAGAGGCCTGGGGGAAAGGGGTCGCTCCTATTGCTTCTGGAGGGCAATTGGAGTTCCTTTTCACATATTTCCAAGTTAGGTTTTATATTTTTGGCCATAGGACATTTTCTTTTTCTCTTCTAAGATTTATCTTATTATTTATTTTTATATTATAGTTGACTTATCATAATATATTTGTGACATTTCTATGTAATACAGTGGACAGAAGTCATGCACTCTCCTGGGGTTGTGACTTTGATAACTGTCTCATAAAGGCTGTGAGAGGTGGTAGATTGTTGAAGAGGGAGGAACAAACATTAGGGATATATTTGTCCAGAAATTTTGGAGGAGGGATGTCTGCATACTGTGGACAGAAAACAGTGCCCCAGAAGGCAGAATAAACATGCAATGACACATCCGATATTTGTCAGAGGACACTTCGGTCTTTGCTTCCTGTCCTATGTATCAGAAGAACCTTTCTTCTGTGTGCAGGAAATAAGATGAGGCACAAGGCCCCAAAGGAGATAATGAGGCATAGTGAAAAAGGGGCACCCTGATCTTATAGATCATGGAGATGAGGATTTTAGGTCTAGCCCATTGCCAACTAGCTATATAATTTTGGGCTGGTCTCATAACTTCTCTGAGGCTTTCTTTCTTCATCTGAAAAAATTATAATATAATTTCTATGTTGTAAGAATATAATGAGAGCTAGATGAGTGTCATAGGATGAGTTCTGCAAAAGAGATGAGGATTCTGTGCAAGTGATTTATTAAGAAAAATGCTCCCAGGTAGACCAGTAAGCCATAAATAGAAAAGAAGCTAAGCAAAGCCAAGGCCCAGTCCCAGCCTGATCCCACAGGAGTTCTGGAGCGGAACTTATTCCTCAGAGTTCATGCAACTTGAAGGGAGTTGGGCTTTCCCATTACCGCCAGTTATTGGCCAGAGCCTTGGGGTGAAGGATGCAGGTGAATGTAAACTCCCAGGTATTTCTAGGTCTCTGTATCTGAGGGATAACTGTCAGGTTTGGTATGAACTATTAGGAGCCAGAGGACACTGAATCTGGGAGAAGAGTTCATAGAAAAAGTAGAAGAACTCCAGGCATACAAATGACAGTACCTGCTACAATGGAAAAGATTCTTATTGGCCAGCTTTCATCAGGGATTACCCAAAGTACATGGACCTGCTCTCAACCACGAAAAGAATACCAGCTCATTCTCCCAGATCTCTAGAGAGGGTATGATCTTCAACTACCTGCAAGTGATCTCACATTGAAAGCCTGGACAAGCAAAGAAACATTGAGAGGAGGTTGTCTAAGGGAAAAGTCAGTCCTCTCCACTAGACACTCTATACTCTGTTATTTTATAGGACAGAGAATGGAAGTATGACCTGGTCATATTATTTCATATTCATTTGTGCCCTCTTAGAATCACCTTCACTGTGTAGTTGCTTCACGCTATTAAACCCAACAACCACAGACCTCCTGGAACATGCTAGTCATTGTTAAGCTAGTTGCAGCAAAAGAGAACATGTAGCCAAGGAATCCAGAGTGTCAGAAAGGGGGTTCAGGTAGGGACCTCTAATTGGGGTTGGGTTTACTCCAAGTTATTCCCCGGGGGGATTAGGGAAGCATGGGCGATTCTGGACTGGAGCTCTGAGGAAGAAAGGGCAATTCAGTGTTTTAGCATCTGAATACTTTTCAGATAGAACAAACAAGGCTGGAGGTGTCATTGGTAAAAGAACTCAGGTCAGTCAGAGAAGGAGGATGTTTAGTCATTTTTGTGATTGCCGATTGCCGGTGGCTTTATCTTTATCTTGTTCCAAATATGATCATGGAGTGGCCTGTCCCAGCATTGTTTATGTTAGTGGAGGATATCATGGTCTGGCTGTCAGCAGGTCCGTTTCTCACTTTCTCTGCTTGTCAGCAGGATGTATTTCATTTTCTCCAAGGCACGCCCTTTTTCTCTCAGAAAAGTTAAAGAAACAGTCCTACTACGTTTGTTCCTGCAACAGTAGTTCAAATTCTAAGGAGCAAGCCAGCCTTTGTACCACCTCGATATGTTACTAAATCCCTGTGGGAGTTTCATTCAGAATTTAACACCAAGAAAAATGATTCTTCATGATAGCAAGGTCTATGCAATCCATCCTACTTCATCCTTCCTATTCCCTTCTAGCTTTTAAGATGCTCAGAGCCACATTTGAATCTCCTTCAGACATTTTACTTTTATGTCTTTCCATTTCCCCCCTAGTCCTAATGTTCTATTTCTATTTTACTACTTTTTGGTTGTTATTGTTAGCTTTTTCAGATAAAGGTTGGAAGAAATGATTACCATATTTTCTGGCGTATAAGACAACTGGGCGTGTAAGACGATCCCCAACTTTTCCAGTTAAAATATAGAATTTGGGAAATACCCACCCTATAAGATGACACCCGGCGTATAAGATGACCCCCGACTTTTGAGAAAATTTTTCTGGGTTAAAAAGTTGTCTTATATGCCAGAAAATACCCTGTTTCACTTTGAGCCATGTCGCACAGCTTGAAGTTAACACAAAATTAGATCTTGCATTAGGTCCCAGTTATTTTATGGACAGAATCTGTCTCTTAGAATTGAAGGATAGAGCATCTATCATTTCCTTTTGCAGTTTCCTTCCTCCCCATAACATAACACACAGAAAACGTGCAATAGATGCCATTTGGAAACTTTGGCTTTGACAGTAGGTATATGGGGGATTCCTGCATGCAGACAGTAGAGGTCAGCGTGGAGCTGTGCACGTTGGATCTCACAGATCTGAAAACAGCCCAGTGGCTCTGAAATGACTTGGGGCTTAAACGTTTGGATCTGATGTGTATTCTTTTTGCCCTGGTCATACAACAGACAGCACTTTGTGGTGATTGCCTTCAGTATCATTTTGATAATTTAATTATTTAGTGGAGAGAAGGTAGTTTTTATATTAAAAATATATAAAAATCCACCTTAAGCACTAAAGAAACTCTGAAAAACAAAACCAGTTACAAAATATGTTTACTTAAATATTGTGAAATGAGGATGGAAATTCAAAGTGCAGGGTATTTGTCATCTGTTCATGACTAGCAGATGGCCAACTCCTGCTCCTCCTCCTCCTCCTACTTTGCAAGCGGAGTGACTCACATCTTACAGGGTGTGCGAATTGAAATTTCGAAACTCTAGAGTAGAGGTGGCAGTGCCATAACTCCACGCGGGAGGAGTGTGCCAGCCAGATGACTCTGCCAGCCAGCACACTGCCAAGGACTTCACAAAAATGTCTCTCTCACCCGGAAGAAAAGCCTTTGCATGTCTCTGGATGTGTGCAATATACCATTTCTAAAAAGATGCAGGTATGTTTCAGGCTGGGGGTGAGCCTCTCTGTGTGTGAAAGGGAGCAGGGAGTTGACCAGCCCCGAGTGAGGCAGTCTTTCCGCACTCCTACCAAGGTGAATCAAGCAACATGGGCTCACCTGTTTGGGCTTGTGAGTTCTAGAATGCTGGCTAGTCTGCCTCCAGCTATTGACAGAACAAAGTCTGAGCTATTATCACATGCCCCAATAAATAGGAGATTAAATACAGTTTAAAGAGATACAAGTCATCCAAGTTCAAAGGTATTTTTTTTCTTTTTGGCTTAATTAAAAGGAACTCTGGGTCTTCTATGCTTAACCAAAAAAAAAAAAAAAATGAGGCCTGTATTTTAGGCAATTATACCTGTTTAAAAAATAGGGTCATGCCAGCCAGGTGGACTAACAGCCAAACTTGACTTTTAGCTACAGATTCCACTTCCCTTCATGTGGTAGCTAGTCACCAAACATACCAATGAACCACACCTCCTGGTATTCACAGCTCTATGTAGTCCCTTCCTTTGGAAGTCAAAGGAAACTTTGGGTCTCTTAGAACACTTGCTCTGGGTTAAACTAGCTGCTGCGCTAAAAGTCTGACTACCCCGACGCTATTATAGTTCGAGAAGCTCAAGGTGCCACCTAAAGAGGCTGCGTGGAGAAAGAAAGGCCCAGCAAGCCCCCAGCTGTTTCAGTCTGCCCAGCTGATGAGCTGGACATGTGACTAAAGAAGCCACTTGGACAGCCAGCCTAGTTGAACCTTCAGGTGACGCCTGGTGTCATCTGACTACAACCACCTGTGAGAATGGAAAACGATGGAGCTGAGCTCAGTCAAAGAACAGGATCATGAGAGATAATAATAAATAGTTTTGTGCTATGCTTTAAAAAATATTTTATTGATTTCAGAGAGGAAGAGAGACAGAGAGATAGAAACATCAATGATGAAAGAGAATCATTGATTGGCTGCCTCTTGCATGCACCCCACTGGGGATTGAGCCCACAATCCAGGCATATGCCCTGACCAGGAAATGAACCCATGACTTCCTGGTTCATAGGTCAGTGTTCAACCACTGAACCACGGCAGTCAGGCATTAAGCTACCATGTTTAGCTGTGGTTTGTTTCACAGCAATAGATAGCCTGAACACTTCAGATGGAGGGGAGGGGAGGAAGGAGGGAAAGAAGAAGGAAGGGAGGGAGAGATTAGGTGGTTAAATAGTAACTGATTAATAGATTGTGACAACTCAGTTGTTGGGAACACTTTTGATGGGACCTGAACCTCACCTATTTTCTAAAAGACTGTAGAGACTAATAATGTGATGAACACGTACTCGTGAGTACAACAGAGTGAACACAGAATAAAAAATGCTCTTTGTGTCTGTATGACATGGGACTTACTCAATTGAGTTAAGAAGGGGGAGAGAATCTCGAAGTCATCAATACAACGGTAGAACTGTCAGCCTTGCGGTCCCCATTCTTTGTTCCTTTTTGGTACCTAGACATTGGAAATATGTAGATAACTGAAAGATGAACAGAAGGCTTTGACAAGTTACTCAGAGTAATGAAGAGAGGATATTATCAAGGAAGATTAAAGGCTCTGAATTGGGACAGCCAAGCTGAACAACGGTTAAGGAATGACAGCCTAGAAGGGATGTCAGTACCATAGAGAAAGGCATATCTTAGTCAATTGTGGGGTTGGGTTAGAGCCAATGAGGGAGGAGTTAGGAAGACAGAGAGCAATGAAGTCAAGAGAAGAACCGGGCCTAGGAGGTATAGATAAATAGTGGGATTTTCAGGTTAAACTCTACCCAGTCAGCCACTTCAGCAAGCAAAGTTTGGTTTAGCTGAGAGGACCAGTGTGCCAACTGGGAGATCTTTGTTCAAGCAGTATAAGCTTGGCAAGTCCTTAATCCGCTCTGGGTCTCTGGAAGGCATGTTGTAACTTATAAAAGGCTCTTCCAAAGCAAAGTATTATATCAATTATAATAAAGCGAGGAGTAGTACTCTATGAAATCTAAGCTCCATTTCAACTATGAAACCTTATGGTTCCAAACCATAGAAAAAGGCATCATTTTAAAGTGTAAAATTTAGATAATTTGGCTTATGGATTGGATATATATATATATTTATATGTGTGTGTGTGTGTATGTGTGTGTGTGTGTGTGTGTGTGTGTGTGTGTGTGTGTGTAAAGCTTTGATTAAGACTTTATGTAATATATATAGGAAAAACTTTAGGTAAGTGCAAGAATCTTTGTTCTATTTTCTGCTATATCCCAACTACATAGAACAATGCCAACATGTGGCAGGCACTAATAAAAGTATTTGCGGATGATTGGTTGAGTTGTTTCTGAGAAACAGAGGCCAAAATTGCCAGAGGGGAAGGGATCGGGGGACTGGGTAAAAGAGGTGAGGGAATTGAGAAGTACGGATTGGTAGTTACAAAATAGTCATGGGGATGTAGAATACAGCATAGGGAGTATACTGTAATAACTACTAGTATGTATGGTGTCAGTTGGGTACTGGAAATATCAGGGGTATCACTTTGTAAAGTATATGATTGTCTAATCATTATGCTCTACACCTGAAACTAACATGAAATAATATTGAATGTAAACTGTAATTGGAAAAGTTTTAAAAATTTAAATGGCCTAAAAATTGGACACATCCATTTTATAAGACTTTGCTTATCTCTTATTTTAACAATTTTTTCTCACTTAGTTCCTTTGCTTGGCAAACACTAATATCCAAGTTTCTGAACAATGTTTAGACTGGCTTTGCTTCTTCATTTCAAAGATAAAGAGAGAGCCGAGACCAGTTTGGCTCAGTGGACAGAGCATCAGCTTGTGGACTGAAAGGTCCAGGGTTCGGTTCCGGTCGGGGTCATGTACCTTGCTTGTGGGCACATCTCAACAGTGGGGCGTGCAGGAGGCAGCTGATCGATGTCTCTCTCTCATCGATGTTTCTGACTTTCTATCTCTCTCCCTTCCTCTCTGTAAAAAATCAATAAAAATATATTTAAAAAACAAAACAAAACAAAACAAAAAGATAAAGAGAGAAACATGTCTTTTCCCCAATAATGTTAACACTAATTTATGATTTTTAAATTTAAACTTTTTAATAGAATTTCAAACACATAGAATACCCATCACTCAGATTCAGCAAGTTTCAACAATTTTTTATTCTACTTTTATTTATACCTCTACCACTTACTCCCACTGGACTATATGTGATTATTTTAAAAAATAGATTTCCCTACATTGACTCAAACAAAATTTAGCATTCCTTTTATCCTAGAGTATGATTTGTAGGCCTTTTAATTTCTCAATTATTCAATAAACTACTGAATTGCAAAGAGTTTCCCTGGGGTGCTATTCTTTTCAGACTCTGGATTAAGTAAAATTGCAACAATTTTAGAAAGGCTTTCTGTGGATGAATCCCTGTACACAGGGTTTTATAGCTGTTCTATTTTAAAAGGGATTCATGTCAGACTTCTTGGTTGCAAACATTAGAATTCACTATAGTTAGTTAAGCAGAAAACCATCTAATAACTATGAGAAGTCTCAATAGACCCTCTGAGAGGAACAGAGACCCAGTCTTAAAGATATATAGGCAGAGCCCTAGCTGGTTTGGCTCAGTGGATAAAGCATGGGCCTGCGGACTGAAGGATCCTGGTTTTGATTCCAGCCAAAGGCACATGCCTGGGCTGCAGGCTAGATCCCCAGTAGGGAGTGTGCAGGAGGCAGCCAATCAATGATTCTCTAACATCACTGATGTTTCTATCTCCCTTCCTCTCTGAAATCAACACACACACACACACACACACACACACACACACACACACTGATATTTCCAGTACCCAATTGACACCAATATATATGTATTTTGAAAAGATATATAGGCAGTAACAACACTCAAATGGTGCTGCTTCAGGATGGCTCCAGAAAGGGCTCTACCATTGCTGCCACTGGGTACAGATTGCTCATTGACCTTGGGCAGTGGATATTGAACTGCTGCCAATATTGTCCCTGAAGGCCATGCTCTCTGCCATCACCTCTTCCAAGAATGGTCACCACTGTGTCTGCTTCCTCACATTTGTTTCTTTTAAACGGAAATCTCACTCAGTGCCCCTCAATGGCTGAGTCTGTTCATTGGCTAAGGTGTTTATACCTTAGCTTCAAGGAAGGCTGGAAGAGTGAGCTTCTAGGTTGGGAAAACAGAACAAGTGGGACATTCATCTCACACTTAAGTGTTCAAACATTGTGGTTGGTGGCAAATTATGACGAGTTCATGAAATATTTTAAAATCAAAATGGTCATTGAAGGAATTTCTAGACTGTATGAAAGGGATAATACAGTTTATATTTTTAAAAATATTTTTATTTGTTTCAGAGAGGGAGAGAGAGAGATAGAAACATTAATTATGAAGAGAATCATTGATGGGCTGCCTCCTACATACCCCTCACTGGGGATCGAGCCTGCAACTGAAGCATGTGCCTTTGATCAGAATCGAACCCGGGACCCTTCACTCCACAGGCTGACACGCTATCCATTGAGCCAAATCTGCTAGGGCTACAGTTGATATTTTTATCTACATGCTATACAAAATTTAATTTTTCCTTCTGCAGTGGGGAAAATAATTATTATTTTTTCATAATTTTAGCTTTAAAAAATCATATATATTATTTTTCTTCTTTTAATACTTTCTCTCCCAAATCATCAAAACTGTCAATCATTTTATTTATTTTTAAAATATACTTTTATTGTGATTTCAGTGAGTAAGGGAGAGGGAGAGAGAGAGAGAAAAATATCAATGATGAGAGAGAATCATTGATTAGCTGCCTCTACACACCCCTGTCGGGGATCGAGCCCACAATGCAGGCATGTGCCCTGACTGGGAATCGAACTGTGACCTCCTGGTTCATAGGTCGATGCTCAACCACTGAGCAACACAGGCTGGCCAAACGTGTTAGTCATTTTAGAGGTCTTCACCATGTAGCAGCATTTTCTCCTCAGCTTCCTCCATTTTATCACCTTGAAGTTTTTCTAAAATACTTTGTGTTCTAAACCATTCTTTGATACAATATTTAATATTTTCTTTGTTCTGCAATTTTCTCTAGTTTAAAAATTTTTTTCTAAAGCATATATGCTTCCCTTGATAAGGAAGGATGAATCTTGAGGGCAATAAAAAGGTGTTGTTACCTAATACTAACTCACTCCCCAGGAATTTGACAATTATAGGGCATGGTAACATCTTTTCTAAGGGAGGTGAGCCATCTACTTTTTATTAAAAAACAAACTAACAGGTAGACTAAGGCGATAAGATATTAACTCTTATAAACTTGGAGATATATAACAGAATATTTATAATTCATATCAAATCTCTCTAGTTTGACCCATACTATCTACCATGTCCTTTTCAGCTATTTCCTGAAAGATCATAGTTGTCTTTTCAAATAACATGTGGATTTTTTCCTTTCAAATGATGAGAGCTTTACGTTATGTATAAGAAATTGAAATATATTTATCACACATTATCCAGAATAATAAAATAAATATATCAAAGGTCACTCTAGAAAATGATTTTGTGTAAATAACTGATGCTAACCTTCCCCTGAAACATTTCTTACAGTTGTTTTTCTTCTTTGTATCACTAAAATACCAAACTCAGTTACTTACAAAATAATCACTAGCATAGTCACTCTAAATGTTTGAAATGTTTAAATTGTTCTCTACTCCTTTAAGAAATAGAATGTAATAGGCAATTCAGTGACAATATACTACCTAAATGTTTGATGGCGTGGATTAAAATCAGCCATCAACCAAAGTCTGTTTTATGTTGCTTAGATTTTTTTGAGGGATCAGTTCTTTTTTGTGGTTGTTATTTTTATCATTGAATGTAAGAGATGAGGGCAAACTGAAATGTCAATCACGAATATAATCAACTTCATTCTGATTAATCAGCTTCTGGATTTTATGAAAACACAGAGTTTCATGATAGTGAAGGGTTTTAATATTTTGCAGTCTTTTGACTAGCTTGAGGGAAAATATTAAAATATGATGCCTTTCCATAAAAATGTGAAAGGCTTACTCTGAAACAAACAAAAAATGAGACTTACAACCTCCAAGAAACACTGACAAAGCAAAGAAAGAGAAAAGCAAGGATAATTGAAGATAAGCAGTTGGCATTCACTTTCTATTGCTGTGAAACAAATTAGCACACTTTTAGAAGCTTAAAACACTATGCATTGATTATCTTATGGCTTCCATAAGTCAGGAGTTCACTTACCACTTCTTTCTATCAGGTGCTTGACTGAGAAATAATACACTTCCGGTTCCCTTAGATGTCTGGAAGCATTAATTTCCCTGTGGCTGCAGAACTCATGGCGGCTTTCTTCTGCAAGGCCATCAGGAGAATGGAGAGCGACTCTGCTTAGAGGTTTCTATAAAAATTGTAATCACCAAAGAAAGATCTCCTCATCTTTGCCATTGCCTTCTGGTTAGAAGCCAGCCACCAGTTCTGCTTGCACTCAAGGGGAGGGGATTATACAGGATGTGAACATGGAGGCATCTTCACATCATAGCATGGAGTAGAATTCTACCTACCACACATCTGAAACGGTATTCTAACAAATGCCAATGAGACCCAAGGCAGGCAGTTTACCAGACTGAACACCCTTTGATTAACATACTTGTTGGTATATAACTATAAGATTAGTCACCACAGGATTCCCAGCTCTGTCGAGGATTTAAAGGGAGCATTTGAAAGACTCTTTGGCTGTGCGAAACCTAGCAGAAAATCTTGCTGTGGCCCCGGTCAGTTTTCAGTTCTGGGCACAGATGGGCTTCATGAGCCCAGCCTGTGCACAGGGTAGAGGCGGCTATTTGAGTACAGCAAGAACAGACAATCTGTTTTTTCAAAGATATATTTTTATTGATTTCAGAGAGGAAGAGAAAAGGAGAGAGAGGAAGAGAAAAGGAGAGAGAGAGAGAGAGAGAGAGTGAGAGAGAGAGAGAGAGAGAGAGAGAGAGAGAGAAACATCAATGATGACAGAGAGCCATTGATCGGTTGCCTCCTGCCCACCCCACACTGGGGATGAGCCCACAACCCGGGCATGTGCCCTGACCAGGAATCGAACTGTGACCTCCTGGCTCATACATCAACACTCAACCACTAGCCATGCCAGCTGGGTGGACAGATAATCCTGTTTGTGACATCACTAAGGAATTACTTCTACTCAAATGAACAGGTATTGAGACCCTCAAGGGACCACAGGGGCTGGTTCAGATACTGCAAGCACAGTCTTCCTTGAATGTCAGCAGTGAGTTTAGCCATCTCTGAGGAGATTCAAACAGAAGTGAGGTCAAACACCATTATGTGAGAAAAAATAACATAGTAAGTAATAAAATATAGAAATGAAGGACTACAATCCCTTCTCGGCCTTTTGGCTAAGATCAAGTGTAGAAATGAAGGGCTACAGTTTCCCCTTTTGAAAGCAAATTTGTGCTACGGGCCTTAAATAAAAATGCTGTGTAGGTCGTGAGAGCTTCCAAACTGACGAATGGGCTGTTGACAGCGGAAAGATGTTGTACAAGATTGCTGTAGCTTGATATGTACTTTTGTTGAATAAAGTTTTTGTAAGAAAATTATTTGCAATGCTACTTGAATGATTTGTAAAAGCCGTGAATCTTGTTTTGTACCTGCATATGAAACTTAATTTGCCAAAGAAGAAAAAAAAATTAAAGATGCTATAATCTATATGCATACTCTTTCAGGTATATAAACAGGATTGCAGACAAAACTGATGTGGGAACTAAAAACAATATACACTTCATGTAATTTTCCATATTGTAGAAAGAAGAAATAAACTGTACCCCTGCATGGGTTGGATTCTCTGCAGAGCAGATGCTGACATGAAGTTAGGAGGAAAGAAGTTTTATTGGGGGCTACCACCTGTGAGGAAATGGGATTTGGCATGGAATGTTACATCTCACAGAACTCCATATGGCCTGCAGAAATCACAGATTTGACTTTCCATTCAAACAGTCAAGAAGCTCCATGGCTTTGTAGTATCTGGCCCCTGTTTATAAGGACGAGAATCACTGAAGCATCCTGTTGGTGGGAAACGTTCCCATCTTTGAGTTGGCCCAGGTGGGCGGTTCTACAGATTACTTGCTCTGCTGTTTGCCAAGAGGTGTAGACATGTGAATCATTATAACTCAATTCTCCATGTCTACCCCAGGTTATGAGCAAGGCAGGATGCTCTGGGGGTTCCTTTTCTTTTGCTAGTCCCTCACATTTGGGATTTACCATTATCCTCTTCTCTTCTTAGTCTAAACATATCCCAAGGAGAACTCATCCACTGCCGTGGTTTTAATTTCTACCTGTAGAGCAGTGGTTCCCCACCAGGGGCTATGTTGCTTCCCAGAGAACCATTGGCAATGTCGGAAGACATTTTTGGTTGTAATGCCTGGGGAGAGGAGACTGGTATGTAGAGGACCGAGGCAAGGTTGCTTCTCCACATCCTACAATGTACAGGACAGTGCCTCCCAACAAATAATCATCCACCCCAAAGTGTCAATAGTGCCAAGGCTGAGCAACCCTGCTGTATAGAGACACTTTGTGTTCCATGTATCCTGCCCAGGCTTCACTCCCAAGCTCTACATGGCAAAACGAAGACTCTTGCATATATGTATTTTCTAAATAAAGTAAAAAACAAGGTCACCAGATGAAGAGATGCTGGGGAGCGGAGACAACTTATCCACTAGACTTAGTAATCAGTCACAGTGTTTGCCTGGGGCTCACAATACTTTTAGGGTTCCTATGAAAATGTTTTCATTTTAATTTTTTTTGAAATCAAAAGAAAAAACATAATGGACTGAGGGAGCTAAAATGGACAAGGAGTGAAGAATAACAGAATGGGAACTCTTGGATCAAGGTGGAAAAGCCAATAAATTAGAATCCAATTAGGTTGAGAAATGGAAACCCATCTATAGTGTCATCATAAAAGGGTAATATGTTAATTAGACCATCCTTCTGGGTGTCATTCCAGACATCCTTCCAGACGACGCTGGGGCTAGAGTGAAGCAGTCTGGGTCCTGGGCACTTGCCAGTGGAGGCCAGAGCAAAGCCCGGGTCCTGGGTGCTGGAGGAAAGCTGGTGCCGGCAGCCAGGGTAAGGAAGGCCTACTCTTGCACGAATTTTCATGCATCTGGCCTCTAGGGTGTTATATAATTTGTGAGATTTGGGGGAGCTGGCATGTACCCAAATATCTAATCCTGCATACACCAAGAGCTAGAAAATAGAACAATATAGATTAGGCACTCTGGGAGTCGTTTTGTCAATTTTTTAAACTTGCCAATTTGTCAAGCTCTCTGATAAATTGCAGCCATTCTTAAGAAAAAATTATGTTCTTTTTAGTTAGCACCTTAGCATATAGCTAGTTGTGACTGAGCTCTAATAGGTAATAGAACCTTGAATATGGACCTAGGAAGCCAATTCAGAGCTACTTGCCAAAAATCAATTCACCTTGTAGAATGATCCACATGACAAATTGCCAATCATGGTGTTATTGATTCACCAAAAAAATGGCTTCTGTTTACAAGTGTAAAATTTGTAGCAATCTATGTTGAATGAGACAGTTCATCACCCACTGAAGATGTTAAGGTTTTATTTTAGTTAATATAGTTTAGCTTACGCTTAACTTTTAATTTGCTGCAACCTTTTACCACGGTCATTTTGCAGTAGATTTGTCAGTCTCACTCAGTTGAACTTTATTTTTCTTGTGTGAGTCACATTTCAGAAACTGAATGAGAAAAATTTTCATGGGTCTCATGTTTCTGCACATCTTGTAAGCAAGATAAAATCTTATAAGCAAGACAAGACTGTCCTTTGTTCTGCACTGTCTTTTCAAGGCTATTTGTTTAGAGAACAGTGCCTTCCTCCTAAGCAAAGGGGAGGAAACATTTCCATTTAGAAAGATTTGGGTTCCCGAAGCTCCTAGTTCTTCTCTGGTAATAAAACCTCTGTGGATGTATGCATCATCTGGCATGCTACCCATTACCTTGTAGGAATTGGGACTCAGGGAACCTGCAGGAAAATGCTGGTAGTCTAGCTCCTGCTATTTCTTTAAGTAATAAATTGTCTTTCACTTCTTTCTTTAAATATATATTTTTCTTTAATTTTTTAAAATGTTTTATTGATTTTTTTTTACAGAGTGGAAGGGAGAGGGATAGAGAGTTAAAAACATCAATGAGAGAGAAACATGGATCAGCTGCCTCCTGCATGCCTCCCACTGGGGATGTGCCCACAACCAAGGTACATGCCCTTGACCAGAATTGAACCTGGGACCTTTCAGTCCGGAGGCCAATAACGTTCTATTCACTGAGCCAAACTGGTTAGGGCTGTCTTTCACTTCTGATGTACGAGTCTCCTGTCTTCTACAAGCCACCACGAAACTGTCAGACTAAATTGTTGGATTGCAGGTTGAGTGAAAAATCAGATACTTTCCAGTTCTTGACACTACCTGAGACACATACAAAATATTCATTTTATCAAGTCAAGTTTTAAAAATCTATGAATTTAAATATTACAAAATCTAGGAACTGAATTAAAATATATATTGGATGAAATAGGGTTGTGAAGACCCGGGGAGTGGGGGTAGGGGCTGGATGGTGAGGGATAAAGGGGGGGGGGATGGGAGACATCTGTAATTATAAACAATATATATATATATATATATATATATATATATATATAATAAAATTCCAGTTAAACTTCAAAAAATAAATAAAAAATAAAGTTTTGATTAGTCACAGCAACAACAAATACAACCTATTGGATGAGCAAATCCCTCTACTGTTCTAAAATCCTTGATATTTGAGATATGCAAAGCTCCTGAGGTCTGAAATATATTCTGTTTAAAAGGTCATATATCAAAAGTATTGAAAAATCTAGAATACATTAAACTTTAGTTGTCCATGATGAAAGGCAATGGCAAAACAGCTGCAGAAACACTAAACCCAGACTCAGCGGCATCTCTGTGCCAGTAACCTATCTGCACAAAGATCTCCAAGAGCTGCTACCATCATCTCAGCTCATTTGAAGGGCTACACATATTGTAAATGGTTAAAGGGATCGCGTTTTTAAAAGCAATTTGGTCCGCTTGGGAAATTGTTCAGTCATGAACTTGACCTAGAAAATGCAACAGCGGGAGGGACCAGAGAACTTGAAGGTGTGTGGGAAGCACTATGGCAAATGTCCCGAGCTGTACGGCTTAATCAAGAACGTCAGCCTGCAGGCCTGGGAATTCTCATAGACACAGGAGAGCTAGTGTCACGTGGCCTTTCTACACGAAAGCTGCTATAGAATAATGTCTCCATCGAACTAGAACAATCACCTTGTAGAGGCTCTGGTGATGAAGAGCTGAGGCTTTCTCACCTGGCTTTAAGACCTGGTTCTTATTACACTTTCACCTCATTCTTCTAAGCTTCAATTTCTACATCTTAAAAGTAGAGATAATTACAGTATTTGTTCCTCAAGAATACTGGGAAGGTCAATTGAAATATGTGTTTAAACTGCTTAACATGAGGTCAGACACATAGAAAGTGCTTACTGGCCTTAGTGTGATATTAGAATATAATTTACTTTGTGGATTGTAATTTCAGAGCCTTTTATCAAATATATTTCTTTTCTCGCTTACTTTTGCATTCTGGTAACTTTTTTTTTTACACATTTCGGGGGAAAGTTACAAAATATAGTACTTTCTAAAAGGCTGCATTAATACTGGGTGGGATGGATGTGTTTTATTAATTATTATTTTTAAATATATATGTATTTGTTTATTTATTTATTGATGAAGGTATTACATATATGTCCTTATTCCCCCAATTGCTCCCATCCCCCCACTCATGCCCTCACCCCCCTGTTGTCTGTGTCCATTGGTTAGGGTTATGTGCATGCCTACGAGTCCTTTGGTTGCTCTCTCCCTCTTACCCCCACCCTCCACTGCCTTCCCTCTGAGGTTTGATGGTCTAATCGATGTCTTTATTGATTTCAGAGAGAGGCAGAGAGAAATGTGAGGCAGAAATTGGATGGCTGGCATCTGGAAATGGGGTGCAAAAGCTGGTGTGATCTGCAGAGGGTCTGCGTCTGCTTGTGTTGGTTTTGGTTTCTTCGGTGGCAAAAGCTGCTGGGTTCTTCTAGGGAAGGTCACTGGAAACCACCATGGCTCCCACTGCATGAAGCTATTGGCAGAGAGGTGCTGGTTTTCTTCCATGTTAGGGTGTCTCTACATTTCCGCTTGGCCAGTCTCTGGGTTGGATGAAACCCAAGTGGAAACTTGTGCAGTTCCCTGAAGGTTTGGGGAAGTTGGTCACCCACACTGCGCTTCCTTTCCCTGGGAGGGGGGACTATTTTTATCTAGAAGTTCCCTCTTGCCACGGAGCACTGCTGGCTGCTTGTGGGATGGGATGGTGCTGGCAAAATGAAGCTGCCTTTCTTCCTTCCCTTTTTGTGCAGTCCTTCTCAAGTGCTTTGCTCCACTCTGTTGCTGATGTTCCTTGCCCAGTGGAACCTGGTTGGGTTCATGGAGAGCTAATTGTTGATCTTTGCAAAGGGTCAGAGGCTGGAGTCTCTTACTCGGCCATCTTGATGGTGTCACTTCATTTTTTCTTTTATCCTGACGGGTTTTTCTTCTGCTTTCAGTTACTCGGAGATGTTTTCAAGTTCCTGATTTGGATGTAGTTATTTTCTGTTTATAGCATATTTTATTATTGTGAAATGATTATAAGATTTCCATGTCTCTTATGTTTCCGTCACTCATAGCCATCCTATATTTACTTACCTTTCTGAATATCAGTAATATCATTTTAAAGTAGCCAATCATAGCCCTAGCTGGTTTGGCTCAGTGAATAGAATGTAGACTAATGCACCAAGAGGTCACTGGTTCGATTCCTGGTCAGAGCACATACCTAGGTTGTGGGCTCGATCCCCAGTGGCGGGCATGCAGGAGGCTACCGATCAATGATTCTCTCTCATCATTGATGTTTCTATCTCTTCCTCTTCATTCCTCTCTGAAATCAATAAAAATATACTTTAAAAACACATTAAAATGGTGTTGGGAAAGTTGTATATCCAAAACCAAATGAATAAAATTGCACCCTTATCTGAAGTCATGCACAAAATGCACTGGAAATAGATTAAAGACTTAAGGCTAAGATCTAAAACTAAAACACCTACAGAGAGCATACAGAAAAGGCCCCTTGAAATGGGTCTTGGTAATGAATTTTTGGATATGATGCCCAAAGCATAAGCAATAAAAGCAAAAACAAACAAGTGGAACTATATCAAAATAAAAGCTGCTGCATAGCAAAAGAAACAATCAACAAAATAAAAAAGCAATCTATGGAATGGGAGAATATATATGCAAACCGTATATCTGGTAAAGGGCTAATATCTAAAATATGTGAGGAACTCATACAACTCAATAGCGAAATACTACTACTACTACCAATAATAATAACAATAGATAATAATAATCTGATTTTAAACAGGCATATGACCTAAAAAGACATTTTTTTTCCAAAGTAGACAGTCAAATGGCTGACATATATAAAATGGTCCTCAATACCACTGATCATTAGGGAAACAGAAATCAAAAGCACAGTGAGCTATCACCTCCCATCTGTCAGGATGACTATTACCCAAAAGAAAAGATGTGTTTGTAGAATGTGGAGATAAAGGAGCCCATGTTCACTATTTGTGGGATTGTAAATTGGTGCAGCCACTTTAGAAAACAGTATGGATGTTCCTCAAAAATTAATAATAGAACGACCATATGATCCAGCCATTCCGCTTCTGAGTATGTGGGTATATATCCAAAGTGAATACAATTAATATGTCAAAAAGGTATCTATATTTCTATGCTCGATGCAGCATTATTCACAATAGCTAAGATATGGAAAAAACCTAAGTGTCCATCGATGAACACATGGATAAAAATTATATAAGTTTGTACACATGCATAATCAAATATTACTCAGCAATACAAAGGAAATCTCACGGTTTATAATAATATGGATGGAACTTGAGGATTTTATGCTAAGTGAAATAAGTCAGACTTACATGCAGAATCTAAAAAAGCTTAACTCATAGAACCAGAGAATAAAATGGTGTTTGCTGGGGGTGGGGAAAAAATGAAGAGATGTTAGTCAAAGGGTACAAAGTCTCAGTTATAAGAGCAATAAATTCTAGGGACTTAATGTACAGCATTATGACAATGGCTAACTATACTGTATAGCATACTTGAAAGTTGCTAAGAGAGTTGATCTTACATGCTCTCACCATAAGTCAACAAAATGGTAATTATGTGAGCTAAAGCATGTGTTAGCTATCCATATTGTGATAAAATGTTTGCAATATGCAAGTGTATGAAATCGTCACATTATAAATTTTAAGCTCACACAGTATTATATGTCAATTTTATCTCTATAGAGCTGGCAAATGTGTGTGTCCAAATTTCCACTTTTTATACAATACCCATCATATTGGACTAGAGACGCATCCTATTTCAATATAACCTCATCTTAACTAATTACATCTTTAACACTATTTTCAAATAAGGTCACATTCCAAGGTAATGGGGGTTAGAACTTCAGCGTATGAATTTGGGACAACACAATTCAATACATAAATATGTTTCAAATATACACATAAAGCATAGTTTATGGATATGTAGGTAGGCAATGAAAGTCTGAAACATCATGGAAATGTTATCATCCAATTCAAGGATAGTAATTACCTTCAGAGAGTGAGGGAGATAGGAAGAAATGTTTGATAATAACACTAACAGTATCTTTAACCTTCTCTAAAAAAAAAGTCTGTAGTCAATATACCCAAATAACTGTTAAATCTGAATTCTGAGGGTCTGTTTTGTGGATGTATGTTGCATTGTTTTCTGAATTTTTTTGAATATTTTATAGTTTGTAAGTACAAAATAGTAAATCATTCATTCATTTCCTAGAAAAAAGCTACAGTGGAACTGATTCACTAATTCTCACAACAGTCAGCTTTTCCTCCAACAATTAGAATATGACATTGTATTTTAATTTTTTTGTCAAGTAAAGCAGTTACTTTGCTTTGAGTTCTGTTATTTATAAAAAATATACACCTTTAAAGGTCTGATCACACTCAGTGGGCTAAAATGCTTCCACGATGAGAGGTGAGCAGTATCTGAGACAGGCAGAGAAAAGAAAAAATTCGAACCTACTGGCATTTCATGCTCACTTAATTACTGACTCTTTTTGACTGGAGTGGGGGTAGGAACATGTTAAATCTTTAAAATTATATTTTTCTTCCTCCCTCCCTGCCATTTTCTGTTCCCCTCTCTTTTGCATTCTTCTGACGTGTGGTTCAGTTCAAAACCCTCTTGTGAATTTGTTTTCTACCCAATACTGACTGCATATATTTACACAAATTAAGAGGAGATCTGAGTCCAAGGATTCAAAGTCTAATCCTCCTTCACCAATATCTAACTGCTCACTTTGGAGCAAATCTCTAGATGTTTTACTTTTCAAATCTAGAAAAGGAAATATTTGGATTAAATAGTCTCAGATCTAAATGTGTTTAGAAGAGCAAAAGTGATTGATGGAGCAGGACATAAAAATTTTATGTAATGTGTGAAAATCTAAAAATTTCAGTTAAATATATATGTGCTTTCAACTGTGATAAGTTAGGTAGCTGATATGATTAACTTTTTCTCAAAGTGGAACACAATCACCTGTTTTGCTAGCATCATGACATGTAGACACAATCCATGTCAATCTGACTCAATTATGCAGCTACCTACATAACATTATCCCCACACTAAGACTTTCAAAAGTCTTTATTGACAATAAGAAGTAAAATAAATCTGTATAATTCAGATGCCAGATGTACCTCTCATCCATTAGTATTGGGTATGTTTTTTTTTCCCCAGAGTTGAACTTGATGCAATCTTGGCTCCCTAATCAACCATTGCAAGAAAGCCAACCTACTAAATATATTCTAGATTTTATGACGTCACTGGGAAGAATTTCACTGTGAACTTCCAGCTAGTGGCTTTCTCTCCTTCCCCAAACGTTACCCCAAACAGTGCTTAGTTAGCTTCTCCTCCTTGGAAGACTTTGGGCCTTTGAGACTCAATCTTCCCTTTCTGTACCTTTATCTAAGTATCATTTTTAAAAAGCTAGTCTATGCCTACACATAAATAGAAAATCTTTTTCTATATAGTACAATAAAAAATATTCCACCTCTAGGCATTTGCAAGGAAAAATATTTTGCTTGGTGAAGGCTGTATTTGATATGGAAGTAGCCTGTTTGGCTCTAAAGTCTTGAGTATGTACAATGCCTTAGACTCCTGTCTCCAGGAATTGTGCCCCTTACCTCCAACACAACATATGCAGCAGACCTTGCATGTTATTTCCCAAGCGCCATTTTGTTAGCTAACACTAACGCTGCCTGGGACCCAGTCTCTAGTTCCATTAGAACCTGATCTGCTCAGAAGGCTGGCTTTCTCACTCCGTCCAAATTCAGTTGGAAAATCTACTTAATTAGAAGGAAACATAAGAAAGTGGTTAAAATTGTGCAAGTGCAGTTTTCTCGGATGATTAGACACATTTTCTTTTAAAAAGGATAAATAAAAAAGAAAGAGGGGAAGCATAATGATGGTACAGGTTTTACTTTCTTAACGTTTGAATAAAATTAGCATAATTTCCCTTTATTCAACTAGAGTAGATAGAAAGCGCATTATAGACCGTGTAGGTGGAGATGTGGGTGGACACGTGGAAGGGTAATGAGAGAACATTGCAAATACAGCTGAAATAATGAGCATGCAATAGGAGGAAGAGCAGCAAGGATCAGGCTGAAGGGTGGAAGGATGCCTGCTTTGATCACTGACAAAGGGGATGGAGGCCAGAAAATAAGCTAGCCATTCAGCTGAACTGCAAGACTGGAACAGCCTGGGCAAACAGTGCTGGGCATAGATGGAAAGAGAACAAGGAACGCGTTGTGCTTAAAGGGGAGAAAAGGACAATAGCATCATCCATTAAAATATCTAGTTTTATCCATATGAACCACAATGGAAATAGAAGCTACAAAACTTGCTTCCATTTGATCTGGAGCAAATTTGTGAGAATATAGAACATTGATTTTGATGATTCTTTTGTTTACACCCCCCCCCACACTTAAAGCATGGATAGCACAATCCTCTACACACACCTTCCCTGCTCCATTCATTTTACAAATGAGGAAATGAAGACTGAATAAAGTTGTGCAAAAGAACTGATTTTTAAAAAATTGTTGTGAGAGTCAGACAACCAAATCTCCCTATGTGATTTCTACGAAAGCATTCTGGTGTTTCACATATAGCAGAAAATGAATCAACAACTTATTAATAGGATTTGAAGCAATTGATCTAAACAAAATCCAACACCCATTTTTGATAAAAACTCTCAGCAAAGAGGGAACACATCTCAACATGATAAAGGCCATATATGACAAACCTACAGCAAACATCATATGCAATGGTAAAAAATGAAAACTATTTCCCCTAAGAACAGGAATAAGACAGGGATGTCCACTTTCACCACTCTTATTCAACACTAAGGGCCCAGAGCACAAATTCATGCACCTTGAAAGGAACTGTGTGCCATGAGGCTGCAGTAGGCACAGGGGTGGGTCTTGGCCTATCCTCTGCGACCCACCCGGCCCCTCCCACCACAGCCCCATGTCCCCTGTCTGCTGGCAGCTCCATTCCCGCCACTGCCACTCCCACTTGCACCTACTGATGGTGTGGAGCTATTGGGGCTGATGCCATCAATGGGTATGAGTGGTGGTTGCTGCCCCAATCACCCCTCAGGAGCAGGGGGAAGTGGAGAAGCCCTCAGGGGTGATCAGGGCCAGCAGCTGCTGCTCACATCCACTGATGGCACCGAGTGATCAGGACTGGCAGCAGGTGTGAGCAGGGCCAGCACTGGCAGTGGGTGCAAGTGGGGATTTTGGCACCAGCAGTAGGTGTGAGTGACAGCTGGGACCACAGCACATGGGAGCAAAGAATTTTCAGTAACCACCAGAGGCTCACCCCGATGACAACAACTGGTCCCGCCTAGGTCTGGCACCCCTGCTCACCTGCTCCACGATCCCACCATGACCAATGCCTGCCATGTTACACAGATGCTCCCTGGTGGTCAGCACATGTCATAGTGACCAGTTCAGTTGTTCTGGTTGTCCGGTTGTTCCAACATTGGGTCTATTTGCATGTTAGCCTTTTATTATATAGGATAGTACTGGAAGTCCTAGCCACAGCAATCAGACAAGAAGAAATAAAAGGCATCCAATTGGAAGGGGGGAAGTAAAATTCTCATTATTCACAGATGACATGATATTGTACATGAAAAACACTAGAAAACCCACCAAAAAACTACTAGATTTATAAATTGATTTGGCAATGTAGCAGGGTACAAAATCAACGCCCCAAAATCAATGGCTTTTTTATATACCAATAATGAATTTACTTTAAAGAGAAACTAAACAAATAATCCCATTTACCATTGCAACAAAAAAATTAATATTCGTAGTAATAAACTTAACCAAGGAAATAAAACACTTGTACTTGGAAAACTCCAAGTCTTTGAAAAAAGAAATAGAAGAACATATAAACAAGTGGAAGAATATACCATGTTCATAGGTTGGTAGAATTAACATCATTAAAATGTCCATACTACCCAAAGCAATCTGATTCAATGCAGTCCTTATTAAAATACCAACAGCATATTTCACAGATCTAGAACAAATACAACACAAATTATATGGAACCAAAAAAGACTCTGAGTAGCTGTAGCAATCTTGAGAAAGAAGAAAAACGTTGGAGGAATCACAATACCAGATATCAAGTTATATACTACAAAGCCACCATAATCAAAACAGCCTGGTACTGGCATAAGAACAGGCATATAGATCAATGGAACAGAACAGAGATCCCAGAAATAGACCCAAACCACTATGCTCAGTTAATATTTGACAAAAGGAGGCAAGAGAATACAATAGAGTCCAGACAGTCTCTTCAATAAATGATGCTGGGAAAATTGGACAGATACATGCAAAAAAAATGAAACTAGACTCACAAACCTACACAATACACCAGAATAAACTAAAAATGGATAAAAAATGTAAGGAAACCATAAAAATTCTAAAAGAAACCATAGACAGCAAAATTTTAGACATCTCTCATAGCAATATGTTTATGGATACAAGTACTACAGCAAAGGAAACTAAGGAGAAACAAATGGGACTACATCAACATAAAAAGCTTCTGCACAGCAAAATAAATCATCAACAAAATGAAAAGGGAGCCCACTGTATGAGAGAACATATTTGCCAGTGATACATCGGATAGAGTTAATATCCAAAATATATATAAGGAACTCATACAACTTAACAAAAGACAATCCGATTTAAAAATGGGTATAGGACCTAAATAGGCACTTTTCCAAAGTGGACATATGGATGGTCAAGAGACATATGAAAAAAAGCTCAAAGTCCCTGATCATTAAAATGACAATGAGATATAACTCCACACCTATCAGAATGGCTACCATCAACAAATGACAAGTGCTGGTGAGGATGTGGAGAAAAGGGAGTCCTGGTACACTGACAGTGGGAATGCAGCCATTATGGAAAACAGTATGGAGTTTCCTCAAAAAATTAAATATGGCACTGCCATTGGACCCAGTGATCCCATTTTTGAAATATATCCTAAGAAATCCCAAACACCAATCAGAAAGAATGTATGTACCCCTATGTTCATACAGCACAACTTACAATAGCTAAGATCTGGAAACAGCCCATATGCCTACCAGTAGATAAGTGGATAAAAAAGGTTGTGGTACATTTATATCATGGAATACTATGCAATGATAAAAAAGAAGAATCTCTTACCCTTTGAGGAAGCATGGAGGGACCTATAGAGTATCATGCTAAGTGAAATAAGCCAGACAGAGAAAGACAAGTATCACATGATCCCACTCATATGTGGAATCTAAGTAACAAAATGAACTGATGAACACAATAGCTCCAGAGACATGGAAGCATGGAACAGAGTGTGGAATCTCAGAGGGAAGGCAGGGGAGGGTGGATGGGTGGGTGGTAATCTACCAAAGACCTTGTATGCATATAGGCATAACCCATAGATGAAGAAAATAGGGTGGTGAAGGCCTGGTGGGGGGCAGGGCACGATTGGAGAGGGTCAGCGGGGGAAAGCGAGGGACATATGTAATACTTTCAACCATAAAGATTTTTTAAATAAATAAATACAGTAAAAAGTTACTCCCAAATTCTACCTTCTCAGCATGTGCAACATTTGAGAGCAGACCAGGGCTCCTGTCCGCACTCAAATATTAACCCTGGTGCAGGATGCTGGGTTAATTAGAAGACGAAAAGAAGGTCCAGTTCCAAATAATCAAATTAATCCTTTCATGACTGAGAACACGTGGTTTGCCAAATCAAAATGTCTCTAGGTTTTGTCATTCAAAACCACAGGACTTTAATATTACCAAGTGGATGGTGTTTTAGATGTGGAGTGATCCATGCTAACACCAGGTATGAAGCCACGCCCCAGCTTGGGTTGACTGATTCCTGGAGTGGAGAGAAGACTGGCGCATGTGCACAGAGAGGCGAGAATCCAAAGGGAGAGAGGGGGGCAGGAGGGCAAGTAAGGCAGCAGAAGGAGCATTCTCCTGAATAAGCGGGACGGGGTGCCAGGGGGCCATAGCCCCTTCACTGGGGCCAGCAGCACCAGGCCTTTACAACCACCTCATTAACACATCATTAAGAAGAGTCCGGTCTACGTAAGGGAGTGTTTCCCAGAAAAATGGATTATTTCTGTCCCCTTCGAATTCATAAGCTGCCCAGAAAGCCCCGGGTTTCCTGTAATGTCTATTAAAAACTCCAGATATTCCAGCAGCATTGTCCAATCCCCACCATTTCCACCAAGAGAAGGAAAGTAGTAACACTAAATCACACTCGTTCTTCCTTAGATGATGTACCCAGTGGAAAGAGGTGTCATATTGGGTTGCAACTACAATTTCTCAGGGTCATTATAAAAAGACATGATAGCTTCTTAAAAATTGCAGGGCATCTTTTATCTCTTAAAACTAAAAAGCAGAAATGTCATTTCAGTTGTTAGAGATTGCTTCTTCCCTTTTCCAACTATTAAAAACGGGAAGAGTTTGCTGTAATGGGGAATGGGAGATAAGGTTGGCTTTGATTCCTGAACGCATGCCACCTACCCAGAAGATTGTAGAGCATTCTCAGCGTTCTGTTCAGGATGAGAGGACTTGGGACAATAGAGAACACCGGCAATAAAAAGGCAAGCTGGAATTCATGGGTATGAAAAATTCCCCCATAAATGTGAAGGAGCTGCAGTTTATTCATGAGGAGTCCAAGGTAGCAAATAAAGGGGTTGGGTTGGGACCGCACGTTTCAAACTTTATTCTGCACATGAATCACCTGGGGATCTGTTATAAATGTAAATTCTAATGCAATAGCTCTGAGGTAAGGCCTGAGTCCTGCATTTCTTTTTTAAAAAAATATATATTTTTATTGATTTCAGAGAGGAAGGGATAGGGAGAGAGAGAAACATCAATGGGGAGAGAGAATCACGGATTGGCTTCCTCCTGCAGCTCTCACACTCGGGATTGATCCCAAAACCCAGGCATGTGCCCTTGACCAGAATCGAACCCAGGACCCTTCAGTCCACAGGCTGACGCTCTATCCACTGAGCCATACCAGCGAGGGCTGATTCTGCATTTCTCACACACTCCCAGGTGATGTGATGACCTATGGAAGAGCCTTAGTAAATGCAATCGCTAATGAAGGCTATTTCAGGATATATGTATTTACATCCTCTTTGCTACAAGAAAAAAATAAATGTGCCCATTTATACAGTTGTGGCAATAAAACAAGATAAAATAAAACAAAGGAGGAAATTGAATTTAAGGGGGGAAAAGGGAATGGGAAAGGAAAAATGCCTAAATCTGAATGGGTCAGAACAGTTGCTAGAGAAAGGATTTTCTGTGTTTTTTTTATGACCTTCCAAATGCTCAGCAGTAGCAAGCGGCACTAACCACCAAGGGCATAGTTTCCTGTGAGTTGCAATGCAGGAAGCCCTAGGTGAAGCAGGCAGCAACCTTCGTCATGTCCTGAGAGGAAATAGAATGGCAACTTTTAGGTTTCATTTTTTAAATAACATATGCAATCTGTATTGGCCATGACACAGTGCCGAAGCATAGATTTATGGGTCTCCGGCTCTGGTTTGTTTCAAGGTTTGGATTTAGGATCTCTAGTACGGAAGGACTACATATCCTTCAGTATAGATTTTTTAATACAGAGATGAGTCAGATATGTACAAATCCAGTTCAGGAAAATTTTGAGTAACAGGATGCATAAAAGGATGTAAAAGAATTTTGTTCAAAGCCGATGAAAAGTCTGCCACTAGGCACAGCTTCTCAAGAGTTGCTAAGATGTAGAATAACTGGTCCTTTCATTATCCACCCAGAAATCTCCAGAATGTAAGTGGGAAGGCTAGAGAGTCACTAGAGTGATCTTTGAAGGGAATTTATAGAAAAGAAGACAAATGTGACATTTTACCCCTCCTTAAAGGAACGGACGTGGGTTTTCACCTGCCCAGCCAAATTTGGATTCTCAAGAGAAGCATTTGGTGAGGGATTTCTTCAGAGTCTTACAGAAATGCCCAATTCTGTTTCTTTAGTGTTTTTGGTCTCCAGAGAAAGAGTGGGGATAGGGAGAGTCCTGGTGTGTAGCCTTTGCTGATCTCTGTGGTGGACATATTGCCATCATGGCCATCTGGAATACTCCCCAACAATAAATATTTCTTTAAGTGAGATACCATAGTATGCCTTTATTTAAAATCTTCTAAAAATCCCCTAACGTTGTACACTAAGAATACAATCAAACATCATGTACCAAGTCTGGCACCACCTGCCCTTTAATTGTTGCTCTTGATTCGTGTCAAATCACTCTGGTCTGGCCACAGCGGGTACTGTAGCTTTAATTCCCTGGGTAGAGGACTCGGAGGTGAAGTTTAATGTCCAGAATGTTTAGTAGGGAGTGCCCTTGGGGTTAGCTCCCTATGAAGGGAAAGGAAGACAGGGGAGTGGGTCTGTGGAGAAATTGAGTTGCAATGCTGGCACAATGACAGACTCAACTGGTCCTACATGGAGCCCTAGGACTAGACATGGCTTTTCAGGGTTGTGCCCCCCTTTTGAAATGAGATGGCTAAGCCTTATCCTTCTCAGGTGAATCAATCGCTGGATGTGGCCCATCATGGGAAAGATGTGACCTTGGTGGCATGGAACCTCCAGGTGCTGATGCTGAAAGTTGTCTGCCTTTGGCACTTCCAGCAGCTGGGCCAGAAAGTCTTTCAATGAAGGGGCTCTAGATGTTCCAGGTCTTTTCCCCGTTATACATTTCTATATATTTGTCCTTCTAGCTGTTCTGCTTCCCTCTGGCAATTTGCTTAGTTGATTCATCCTCATCCTTCAGAAATCAGCTGAAATGTCAATGCTACAGCGAGAGTTTCCCAATTTCCTTCTTTTTGCTTTCTGATTTCTGACGACATATCTGTTTATTAATTTATTGTCTCTCGATGGGGCTGAGGACTCTTAAAGGCTGGAAGCACAAACTTAATTCACCTGTTTACCACCACTCAACGTGGGGCCTAGCCCATAGCAAGACCCCAATAAATTGTCTACAAATGATTGAATAAGAAGAAGAATGGATGAAATAAGACCTAATGAATCTGGTTTGGTTGAACAGAACCTCAGAATACAGGAAATAGTTACAGCTAACCAGGCAAGCATGTCAAACCTATGGCCCACGGGCTGCATGCCTCGTTTCTTTGGCCTGTGTTAGCTTTTGAGTTTGACATGCTTGGTCTAAGGTATGTGGTGTGGTACAATCTCCTTAAGTAAGGGGTTCGAGGAGTGAAAAATTCAGTGATAGACAGAGAAGTCAAGGGAAGTCAAACCTGTTGTTGAAGATGTGTTTTATTTCGTCTGCTCAAGCTGCCAGTGCAAAATACCATGGATTGGGTGGCTTCAATAATAGAAATTTATTTTCTCACAATTCTGGGAGGTTGGAAGTCATGGTCACGGTGGCGGCATGGTAAGTGTTTGCTGAGGGCCTTCTGCCTGGCTTGTAGACAGCTGCCTTCTTGCTGTGTACTCACAATGTGGAGAAGGAGAGAGCACTTTTCAAATGTTCATGTGCATTGGAATTTCCCGGGGAAACTGGTTAAAAGGCAGATTCCTGGACTCCATAGCTGGTACTTCTGCATTTTTAATCAGAGCCCCGGGTGTTTCTGCAACAGATGAGTGAGTATTACATTTTGAGGAACACAGAACTGGCTAAGTCAGTAATAGCTTAGTTTTGCACACTGAGCTAAACTTTCTGCTACCTCCTTCCTTGATATGACTGCAAGGGTCTTGCATAATTTATAGGGGGTCTATTCAGTATTTATGACTGTGCTAGATGCTTAAGCAACAGGTCATCAAAAATCCACTCTTTCCACTACACAAGCAGAGAGAGGGAGAGAAAGATTGAGGAAGAGAAGGTGCAAAAGGATTTGCTTTGGGTTAGGGGAGAATTATAAGGGAGAACCAGGAGGTGGATGCAGCCTAACATAACACCGTCACTGAGTGGATAAGTATAACGACTTTTCTTCTAGTTTTTAAAATCTTTTCTTAAATTAAGGTTTTAGAAAAAGTTTTAGGTTCACAGCAAAATTGAGTGAAGATACAGAGATTTCTCATATACCATCTGCCCTGTCTTCACACATACCAAGTCTCCCCTATTATCAATATCCTTCCCCAGAGTGGTACATTTGTTATAACTGATGAACCTACATTGACACATCATGATCACCAAAAGTTCATTGTTTACATTAGGGTTCACTCTTGGCATTGTACGTTGTATAGGTTTGGACAAATGTAGAATGACATATCTACCATCAGCGTATCCTACAGAGTCCTTTCACTGCCCTAAAACGCCCCTGTGCTTCCCCTATTCATCCCTTTCCCAGCCCAGCCCCTGGCAACCACTGATCTTGTACTTTCTCCATAGCTTTGCCTTTTTCAGAATGTTATCTTGTTGGAATCATACAGGGGGTAGCCTTTTCAGGTTGGCTTTTTTTCACCTAGTAAGATGTCTTTAAGTTTCTCTCTGCATTTTTATGGCTTCATAGCTCATTTCTTTTTATCACGAAATAATATTCTGTTGTCTGGATTACACAGATTATTCTTCCATTTACCTGTTGAAGGACGTCTTGGTAGCTTCCACGTTTTGGAAATTATGAATAAAGCTGCTATATGCATCCATATGCAAGTTTTTTTGTGTGTGTGCAGATGCAAATTTTCCATTTCTTTGGGTAAATAACAAGGAATGTGGTTGTCGGATAGTATGGAAAGAGTATGTTTAGTTTTATAGAAACAACAAAGCACCAAACTGTCTTCCAAAGTGGCCATACCATTTTGCATTCCCATCAGCACTGAAGTTCTGTTGCTCCACATCCTCACCAGCATTGAGTGTGATCAGTGTTCTGAATTTTGGCCATTCTAATAGGTGTGTGGTGGTATCTCAGTGTTTTGAGTTTCCCTGATGACATATGATATGGAGCATCTTTCCACATGCTTATTTGCCATCTGCATATCTTCCATGCAGTCTACTAAGATTTTTTTTTTTGGCCCATTTTTATCTGAATAGTTTATTTTCTTATGGTTGACTTTAAAGAGTTCTTTGTATATTTTAGGTATCACTCCTTTGTCAGATGTGTCTTTTGCAGGTATTTTGTCCCAGTCTGGCTGTCTTCTTATTCTCTTGACATTATTTTTTGTAGAACAGAAGTTTTGAATTTTAATAAACGCTAATTTACCAAGTTCTTAAAAAAATATATATTCTTATTGATTTCAGAGAGGAAAGGAGAGGGAGAGAGAGATAGAAACATTAATAATGAGAGAGAATCATTGATCGGCTGCCTCCTGCACGTCCCCCCACTGGGGACTGAGTCCACAACCCGGATATGTGCTCTTGATCGAAATCAAACTCAGGACCCTTTAGTGTGCAGTCTGATGCTTTCTACGCTGAGCCAAACCAGGTAGGGCTCAACTTTTTTTTTTTTTTCATGGATCATGCCTTTGGTGTTGTACCTAAGAAGTCATTACCATACCCAAGTCATCTAGGTTTTCTCCTATATTACCTTATAGAAGTTGTATAAGTTTTGTGCTTTACATTTAGGTCTGTGATCTATTTTGAGTTAGTTTTTGTACAGTGTCATGTCTGTGTCTACATTTTCTTTTGCATGTGGAAGTTTCAGCACCAGTTGTTAAGAAGACTACCTTTGCTTCATTGTATTATCTTTTCTCCTTTATCAAAGGTCAGTTGCCTGTATTTATGTGGGTCTATTTCTGGACTACATATTCTGTTTTATTAATATACTTGTCTGTTCTTTTGCCAATACCACACTGTCTTTATCACTGTAGCTCTATGGTAAGTTTTGAAGTTGGGTAGCATCAGTCTTCCAACTTTGTTCTTTTTCTTCAACATTGTGTTGGCTATCCTGTATCCTTTGCTTCTCCTTATAAATTTAGAATAAGTTTGTTGTTATTCACAAAACAACTTACTGAGATTTTTATTGGGATTGCATTGAATGTATAGATCAAACTGGAAAAATTGGCATCTTCATAAGATTGAATCTTCCTATGGATGACTATGGATTATCTCCCCAATTATTTAGCTCTTCTTTGATACCATTTATCAGAGTTTTGAAGTCTCCCTCGTACAGATCTTATACATATTTTATTATATTTATAACTAAATATTTCATTTTGGGTACTAATGTAAATAGTATTGTGTTTTTAACTTCAAATTTCACTTGTTTATTGCTGGTATATAGGAAAATTATTGACTTTTGTATATTAATCTTGTATCCTTCAACTTGCTACAATTACTTATTAGTTCTAAAATTCTTTAGGATTTTTTATATAGATGATCATGTTATTTGTGGGGGAAAAAAGACAGTTTCGGTTTTACTTTCTAATCTGTATGTCTTTTATTTTCCTTTCTCACTTACTGTATTAATTAAAACTTCCATTATAATATCTAAAAAATAGTGGTGAAAGGGGATATCCTTGCCTTCTATATGATCTTACTGGGAAAGCTTCTAGTTTCTCACCATTAAGTATGATGTTAGCTTTAGGGTGTTCTTTTGTTGTTGTTGGTTTTTGTAGAAGTTCTTTATCAGGTTGAGGAAGTTCCTCTCTCTTTTTATAGCATACAGAGTTATTTTATTTATTATGAATGGGTGTTGAATTTTGTCATATGCTTTTTCTACATTTGGTTAAGATCATTTAATTTTTATTTTTTAGCCTTCTGATATGATGGATTACATTAATTGACTTTTCAGTGTTGAACCAGCCTTGCATACTTGGCATAAATCCCACTTGGTCATGCTGTATAATTCTTTTGATACACTGTGATATTTGATTTATTAATGTTTTGTTGAGAATTGTTGCAATTCATGAGAGAGAGTGATCTGTAATTTTCTTGTAATGTCTTTTTCTTTTTTTGTATTAGGTCAATTTTGGCTTCATAGGAATTATTCCTTTTGCTTTTACTTTCTAAAAAATTATAGAGTATATGTATAATGTTTTCATTAAATGTTTGGTAAAATTCACTGGTGAATCCATCTGGGCTGGGTGCTTTCTCTATTAGAAGATTATTAATTATTGATTCATTTTCTTTAATAAGTCTATTCAGATGACCTATTTCTTCTTGTGTAAGGTTTGGCAAATGCATCTTCCAAAGAATTGTTCCCTTTCATCTAGGTTATCAAATATGTAGGCATAGACTTGTTTATACTATCTCGTTATCCTTTAAATGTCCCTAGGATCTATAGTGATGTCTCTTCTTTCAGTTCTGATATTAGTAATTTGTGCCTCCTTTTTCTTAGACTGCCTGGAGACTTAAAAATTTTAAAAATCTTTTCTTTATTTCTTGATTTCTGCTCTAATTATTATTGTTATTTTCTTCTGCTTTGAATTTAATTTGCTCTTGTTTTTCTAGTTTTCTAAGATGAAACTTAGAAAACTGATTTTAAATTTTCATTCTTTCTAATGCATATTTTAGAAAAAAAGCAGTTTTTTTGCCATATCCCACAAATTTTGTTAAGTTGTGTCTCCCTTTACATTAGTTTAGAATATTTCGAAGTTTCTCTTGAGATTTCTTTGTTGACCCATGCATGATTTTGAAATATGTTGTTTAATCTCCATGTATATGGGGATAATAACTTTGTAAAATAAATAAATAAAGGAATATAGTTAAATGCAGACTTTTTTTTTGGTAATCTGATACAGTCCACCCCAGCACAATCTAGGTTCTCAAAATAAGTGAGAGTTTGAAAAAATATTTTTATCTCCATGCTAGATTTTTATATTCAACAGGACTCACTTCTTTCTATACCCAAGAGTATTCATGGAGTGCAGGGTCAAGTTCAGCTAACTTGAGGGTAACATTTCCTTATTCTAAATTTTAAAAGAACTACCATAGCCACTGTGTACAATGTGGAGAATTGGAATAAGTGGAATCCAGTTTGGCCTCCATTATGATTAAAACTATAGAATAGATAACATTCCCTGTTATTATTATTATCCAAGTATTAATAGACATTTTTTAAGCCCACTCTAATCTGATAACAGAGTTGATCATGGGAAGATAAATTATTTATTTTCTTGCTTTCTGTATTTATATGATGACAGAAAAGTTATATTATTAAATTTAACTAGAGATTAAAATAGGACTGAAATAGTATCAATTAGTTATAAAAATGAGAAGCGAATTATTAAAATTAACACATTAGTTTTGTATTTATTATTGAAATACTAGTGGCCATGTTGCATGAATTCATGCACATTGAAAGAAAATTAATTAGAAGAAATATTTTAATATCACTATTTGCCCTTTCTCTATAATAGAAGTGTCAACCAAATTCACAATTGGCAATGACAGATTAAAACACATGCGTGCAATTGGCTCCAGCAAGTTTTATATGTATTACACATGCGGGAATCAACTTAGCCTTTTATAGATATATTAGAGGCCCAATGCATGAAATTCGTGCAAGAGTAGGCCTTTCTTCCCTTGGTTGCCACACTGGCATCCCTCTGGCACCTGGGACCCAGGCTTCGCTCACAGCCACAGCTTCATCTAGAAGGTCATCCGGGAGGACATCTGGTCTAATTACCATATTACGCTTTTATTATTATAGATAGAATAAACTTGCTTAATTAGACCTGCTTTCTGATGTAGCTAAACTTTCTCCAGCCCAGTGAAGCACCCCAACTTTTTTTTTACAGCAGTAAATATCAATGTGAAGCAGATTATTATTATAGATCACGCAGGGAGAACAAAGGGTACAATATTTAACTGTAGCAGTGTTTGACTATATTCTGTGCAGTGAGAAAACTTGAAGTCATTTTCAAGGTCCACCATTTCTTACTTCTTTTCAGTCGGGTCAAGTTTCTAAACTTTCTAAATCTCTGTTTTCTGGCTAATGAAAAAAAAGTAGGTTTCTACCAAATCTATCTACCTACTCCAGGACTTCTGTGAGGATCAGATGAGATGAGGCACGGGAAAATGCTTCACAGACATTTGATTAAAGTGTTAAATGTTTGCACCTGGCTATAAAGCAAATCATATTTCTGGGCTGAAGAAACTGCAAAAAGACTAATTGTTGCTCAGGAGAAGAAACTAGGCATTGCTACATGATGTCATCACCCAGTGCCCATAGCAACAATTTCTGGGCTCGGCTGGGTTGTGGGATGCATTTTGTGCCATGGGGTCTCGGCAGCATTGGCTGTGATTTGGTGGGCTGTGGCTCTGGGTTGGTGGTGGGGCCTATGTCCCCTTGGGGGAAGCAAAGTGTTGTTTTCTGGCCACCAGGTCCACAGTGCTGACTCTGTAAATGGCCAGTGCCCATCATGGCAGCTCCTGTGTTGAGCATCTGCCCCCTTGTGGTCAGTGCACGTCAGGGTGACTGGTCAGATGGTTGGACACTTAGCATATTAGCCATATATATATATGTTTTATTTCATTTTAAAAAGAGGAGAGGAAGTTAGCTTTATTTCCCCGAGCAGCTGTGATTTCACTAAGGTTGAAAATTAATAAATAAGTACTTTCTGGATTTTGTTCTGTGTTAAGATAACATTAAAAGCTATTGCTTAAAGAATCTTTATCTTGCACGAGGAACAAATAACACAGAATACAATGATTAGTCTATGTTTGTAACAATTTTTTGTTAAGCCTGGAACCTTTTAAAAATAAGTATGCAATTATTCATCTAATATAAATTTTGCATTTTTTTTTTCAGTTCAAACTCCAAGAGTTTGAGTTCAAATTTTGATGGAACACCCAGATGTCCTCATCTGTCATGGAGAATACTTGCCATATTTGCTTTCATATTTTCCCCAGTATACTGGCAGATATTTAGTTATTAGCATAGAAGAAAAAAGTAGATTAAAGTGTCAACATATCAGTCACTGTAGTCTGGGGCCAATAGGCTTTCAGCTTTATTTTATCCTTTAAAAAAGAAGCCATTGCTCCATATGTAGCTAGTAAAATAATAATAAAAATAAGGATAGTGATAATAATAAAAAAGAATCAATACCTATTGAGACTACTACCCAGCTACACAAGCATAGGAGCGCGCGCGCGTGAACACACACACACACACACACACACACATACACACACACACACACCACTCTGCCTCTTCTCTCCTCCATCACACCTCATCACACACTCATTCTTTCCCCTCCTGGTAAAATGCTGGCAAAAGAGCTTATTGAAGCCTATAGAAGTCTTTGAGATGCATTGATTTGGTGTCAAATGCCCTCACAGGTATGGATATATGGCTTTAACTAAGAGTTCCTCAGCCTGGTCCAAATGTTTGCAGCATTATGAAGGGTACTGTTTGCCCTTCAAAAAAGAAGGATCTGCAAGGGAAAAATAATGCAAAAGGATTTTCTTGAAGTTGTGGGGGAAAACTTCCTTGTTAGAGATCAAACTTCCTTCTTTAACATCAAGAATAAAAAATAAAAGCCCTATGAATAGAACAAATGTGGAAATACTGCCAGGACTGAAAATTCCAGCCCATGGAAACTGCCAGTTTTAGGGAACTTTCAGGGGTCTGGAAATTACTGCTGTTTGCCCCCAGCAAAAATTAGGAGAAAAAAGTTCCCTTACCTATTGTTAATTGCCAAAACGTGTGTGTCAAGCCTTCTTTGATGCTGGAGTTTCTTGAGAAGTTGACACATGAATGGAGAAGAAAAGGAGACAATGACAGTTTTGCTATTACCTTTTGTAATTTTCTCAAATATAAGAGAGGCTGAACTTCTCAGAAGAATAAAATCTAGGGCTCAAAAAAGTTGGTGACTAAGAAGATGCCCCTTTTCATCTTTGCCAGGTTATGGTGATCCAGATAGCTCCTTATGTTTCGAAAAACCATGGATTTCCTACACAGACAGACTCACTGGCAATGTGTAAGTAGAGTTGGTTGTGTCAGTGGACCTAAATAAAGCATTTCCTTCAAGCCCTGTCCTGTGTTCCATGATGTAATTGATGACCTGAGGTACTACTTTGGGTCATCAATTTAATAATCTATGCAGCCAAAGAATGGGCTTGTAATTTGGGGTTGATTCAGTTGGTTATTTTACTGAATTAGTTGAATCAAATAGCTACACTGGGGCCAAAAGGGAGAGGTTGCATGCTCACCTAGAAGGAAATGTGGGGGGAAATTATCATATTCAAAGAATTGATTAAATAATACAGTTTAATGAGAAATCTATAAAATTTGGGGGCCTTTCAAATAATTATTGAACTTTTAAAATAACCCATTTTTATGCTCAGCACCAGGCAAGGTATAGGCATACAAAATTGAACAAACCATTGTATTTTCTGCCTTCATGCACTTTGTAACTTAGATGACAAGAGAGATTTTTAAACAAATAGACAAATAAGTATATACAAATGACAAGTGTGTTTTATTCTGTAATTTTAAAATGAAGGGAAAAACCACCTTTTATAAAAAGAATACAAAGTAGCTTTAAACATTTTTTCTTTTTTCCTTTCTTCCTTCCCTCCTTCCCTTACTATCCTCCCCCACTGTCTGTGTCTTCCTCTCTCTCTCTCTCTCTCTCTCTCTCTCTCTCTCTCTCTCTCTCCATTCCCTTTTTTTCTCCTTGTTGCTTTATTGAAGAGTGCATAGGGTAAAGGAAATTGGAATATATAAACACTAGAGGCCCGCTGCACAAAAATTCGTGTAATAGGTGTTCCTTCCCTGGGCTACTGGCACCGGTTTTCCTCGGGCACCTGGGACCTGGGCTACAGGCAGAGCCTTCAGTCTTCAGTCTCCAGTCTTTGCTCTGTGCTTATGTATGCCAATTAACCCATCAGTTTTGTTGGGTTAATTTGCATACTCACTCCTGATTGGCTGGTGAGTGTAGCAGAGGTATGATCAATTTGCATCTTTCTCTTTTATTAGTGTAGATGAAGTAAGCCAAAGGGACAATATGAAGAGTTTTCTCAAGTAAAATGCATTGGAAGAAGAAAGAATATCAGGATGTAAGAAAGGGAGTGGAGTAGGGAAGACAAAACACCAAAGACCCCTTGAATTCCATTTAAGATACCAGAATACAATAATGAAAATCAATGGCTTAGCTTGGTAAGCTTAGGGAAATCCAGAGGAAGGAAATTATTTAAGAAAGAATTCTTGCCAAAACCGGTTTGTCTCAGTGGATAGAGCATTGGTCTGAGGATTGAAAGGTCCCAGGTTTGATTCTGGTCAAGGGCATGTACCTTGGTTGCAGGCACATACCCAGTAGGGGGCATGCAAAAGGCAGCTGATCGATGTCTCTCTCTCATCGATGTTTCTAACTCTCTATCCCTCTCCCTTCCTCTCTGTAAAAAATCAATAAAAAATATATTTAAAAAAAGAAAGAATTCTTTTTCTCACTGGGGCGGTGGGGGCTTGCCCTTGGGGTTGGGAGTGGCTGGGGGAGGGGTCAACAGAGGGAAAAAGGAGACATACATAAAACTTTAAACAATAAAAAAATGAGAAAAAGAATTCTTTTTCTATAAGTGGAGATTTTGGTTTTCTTTTAAAGCCGTTCTCTTGAAATATATTTTATTGGAAGAATTTTAGATGAACTGGCTCAGAGGAATGAAATGTGATGCCCAAGGTCACACATTGAGCCGAGCCACCAAGTCTGAAAATGTCTAAACTGGGTGTTGTCACTGTATTACACCAATTCTAAGTAAAGAAATATTTCCAGAACAATGCCTCACTTTTTCAAGGACATCTTAATTTACATATAGACAAATTGTCTATTCTTTGGCTGGAGGCAGGATACTTATTTCTCATTACTCTCCTAGTTGCCTGTGGTCTTACTCCTGGTCTCTGTTCAGCCCTCATCCAGATTTACCTGGTTGATGAGATGGAGAGAAAAAAAAACACACAGAAAAAAACGAGGCAAATGCAATTCTGTTCCTTTCTCCCACTGGTATCTGCCTGCAGGGAGTTGTGCGTTTGCACGGGAGAAGGCTGTAACGGGCTGATAATTCTCCCTAATACTTTCAAGCGGTATCAAGAAGCCTCATTTGACACTCACCTAAGCTTCATTCTCCAAACAACTTTAGCAAAAACAAAGTGATATTTTTATTTCTCCTTTAGAGTCCTGCAAGGTCAGGTGGGAAAGAAAGGTGTAAATTGTTGAGACTCCTCAAAGCCCAACAACATATTCTATTGAGAAACATATTTTATAGTGGTTAAAAACATGGATACTGGCCAAAACCGGTTTGGCTCAATGGATAGAGCGTCGGCCTGTGGACTGAAAGGTCCCAGGTTCGATTCCGGTCAAGGGCATGTACCTTGGTTGCGGGCACACCTCCAGTAGGGGGCGTGCAAGAGGCAGCTGATCGATGTCTCTCTCTCATCGATGTTTCTAACTCTCTATCTCTCTCCCTTTCTCTCTGTGAAAAATCAATAAAATATATTAAAAAAAACAACAACACACAAAACATGGACACTGGAACCAGGTTGAGTTCATATCCCAGCTCTGCCATTTACTAGCTGTGTGACCTTGGGCAAACTGCTTAACTTTTCTAGGCCTCCGTATAATGGGATAGAATGGAATAGAATTTACCTCAAAGTGTTTTTGTAGTAATTTAAAATAAAACTCTCTCACACATAGTAAGCACTATATCAGTGTTAACTTTGTTTTTCTATAAGAAAAAATTAAGTAGCTAGTTTTAAACAATGGTTTATTACTGAATACAAGGGACAGGCTTTCAAAAAACTGTTCCTTGTATATAGGTGTTTTTATTAGAATAATATTTATTTTTATATGGGAAAAAGTGTACTTTATAGTTAAAAGTATGGACTTGGAGTCAGATGCCTGGATTCAAATCCTAGACTTAACAGTTATGTGAGCTCAGGCAAGTTACTTAACCTCCCTGCCTGCCCATCAACACTCTTGGCATACACACAGTAGACACTTAGAAATTCTTGTTGACCTAAATTGGTTTCTACCAAATTCTCTCAGCTTGTCTATGGGAAACTCAGCTAATATCCTGCTGGATCACTCTGATTTGAGATACCTGTCCTAGATGATTAATACTTCAGAGATCTTTCTGTTTTTGTGAATTGTTCTAGCAAATATGAATTTGGTTTGTTCTACCACCAGCCAAGATCCATTTCTGACCATGCTGGGCAGATCACCTTTCAGCTACCTGCCAAGTGACCTCAGCTAGCTGGGGAAGTAATGTAGTCTTATACAAGAGAATAGAAGTTAAGAGTCCAAGTTTGCACAGTCTTCAAGTTAGATCAATAGCAAAGTATGGCGTCTTCTCTTCCTCTCCCCACTCCCTTTTTCCAACTTCACACTATGGAAAGAATGATCTTTAAAAAAATGTAGGTTGGGTCATGCTTCTTCCTTGCTTAAATGCTAAAATGGATTGAATGTTTAATGTCAAGTCTCTTTTTTATGCAACACTAAATAATGATTTTCATGATTCCAAGTACTCCAAGTTTATTCTTTTGAAAAAACTCACAGTGAGAATTTAAGAAATGAATTTAGCTGGTGTGGCTCAGTGATTGAGCATCGACCCAGGAAAATCGTCTCAAAAGTCGGGGGTCATCTTATAGGGCGAGTATATCCCTATTTGGTGGTAGAACAAACCAAATTCATATTTGCTAGAACAATTCACAAAAACAAAGATCTCTGAAGTATTAATCTCTATTTTAACTGGAAAAGTTGGGGGTTGTCTTATATGCCCAGTCATCTTACATGCCAGAAAATATGGTAATATTTGGGGCCATTTGGTGGAGGAAGCACTGAATTGGCTATCAAAAGGTATGAGTTCTAGTTCAGGTAATGAGACAAACTATTTGTAGGACTTGGGCAAATCCCTTGGTCACTTTCTGTCCCAGCTCCCTCTTTGATAAACGAGGACATTTATATGACTTTTTTTTTCAGGTATCTATTGCTGCATAATAAACCACCAAAACTTAGTGTCTTAAAACAACAACAGTTTATTATTTTCCACCTGGGAGGGTGGTTGTTTTGCTCTATGCAGTGTAGCTGAGGTCACTCAAGTAGCTGCATTCAGTTGGGAGTTGGGCTGGGGCAGTAACATTTAAAATGATTTCTCACCTTCTAGGCTGTCTTTCTTCATGCCCTACCCTCATTCCACAGACTAGTCCAAGGGTCCTTGTAACAATGCTTCCAACAGTCTAGAATGTTCCAAAAACAGAAGTCCTAATGTGAAGGGTTTATCAAGCTTCCATGTCATCTTCCTTGCTGATTTTCCATTGGCTAACGCCAATCAGATGGCAAACCCAAGCCAGTCTTTTTTATTTTTATTATTATTTTTTTATTGTTGACACTATTATAGATGCCCTTCATTTCCCCCTCCTCCCTTTGCTCACCTTCAGCCAGCCTCCACCTCCCCAACAAGCCTTCACCACACGATTATCTGTGACCATGTGCTATTCATATATGTTCTTTGGCCAATCTCCTCACCTTCTTTCATCCAGTCTGCCCCACCACCCCTCCCCTCTGCCATCTGCCAAGTCAGTTTTGCAGGGGACTACACAAAGACATGAACACTGCGAAATATGTTTGATTGGAGACCACCAATATAGTAGTGTACTTCACCAAGATGCCGGATTTTCTTTGGAGTCAGCCTATGCTAATGTAATTATTGAGCATCAGTATCTGGATTTCTTTTCATGATCCTTTTCATCTTGTCATTTTGATTCTCAAAACACTATCATTTCTGTAGTGTGCCACTCTTTCCTTTTTTAAATTCTCAACCGAGGACATGCTTCTGTTGATTTTTAGAGAGAAAAGGGGAGAGAGAGAGGAAAAGGGGAGAGTGAGAGAAAAAAACAATGTGAGAGAGAAATGTCTATTGGTTGCCTCCCACATGCTCCGACCTGCAATCTTTTGGTGTACAGGACTATGTTCCAACAACCGAGCCACCCAACCAGGGCAGTAATGTACCATTCATATGGAAGCCATCATTGGGTGAATTTCTCTATCTTAAAGCTGAAAACAAAATTCTCACTTTTATTTCTGTTGTAGTTTTCCCCTAATTTCCTAGACCCAATATATTTTAATATGTTAAATTTTCAATCGCTTTAATTTCTACATATTATTCCCCACTGCCCAAAACTTTAAAGCACCTTCCCTTGGCCTCCCTTAGCTCACGTTCTTCCCTGCCTCTACGCCCCTTTTCTATGTCCCAGAGAGGCACTTACATAGTTTCTAGCTCCAGCTGCTCATTGTTTACCTAGGTCTAATCTTGATCTTTTATGAAGCTTTCCATTATGTCTTACTGGGAATAAAACAAAGGCAGTTCTCTTCACATGGTGTTCAAGTGCTGCTCTTATGTCACATTAAAGCAAAGGCTGATCATCTGACTCTTTATACTGGAAGGAAACATTCCAAAGGGTCTATCCATCTGGATGGCTTCCTAGAGGATGTGTAGGTTCAGGAAATTCCCCATCTTCCCAGCTGACGGCCCCATGTGCCCTAGTTCCATTTGCACTCACCGGGTTCCTTGCCATCTACACACATTTCAAAAGATGAAACAACAAACCACAGTTCATCCGAACAAGCTGTTTTACACTATTTTCAGAGACATGCTCCGTTGCTGAAATAAGGACTTTATACAGGGAGTAGGTTTTTAATCTCAAAATGCCCCATTCTGGCCTCAGGGTGAGTAATTTCAGGTTGAAGTGGAAGCCTAGTAACTATCTGGTTAATGGTTTCTATTTAGGTAGCAGGAGATTTAGCTGAGCTATGGAGTTTAGCATTAAGCAACAATGAGAAGATTGGAGTCTCAGCTTTCCAGAAGGCTAAAAAAGGCATTTCAGGAAGCCAAACAGGCCCTTCCCTGGGGTTCCTCTTAGGAATCCACAAAACAAAAAGTCACGCAGATCTTATCTGATAATTGCTATTAACTATGCTGCTATGTTTTTCCAATATTATCTAATTTGCCATTCATAAGCCACAGAATGGAGCTAGGGTGGGTCTTTCATAAGGCATTATGTCAGGAAGTTACTAATATGCCAAATAATCTCAACTTTAAGGAAGTACATCAAGCACACTAATGGAATTTTTTAAACTAAGTATTTTATAAAGCAACATGAATCCAATGAATCCATTAATGAAACATCAACACTGAAAATACATCACTGACCTGTGTGCTCCTTTCTGAAGACACATTACAATATATTCTTCTTGTTAATTTGCTAATTTTTAATTTAGTGTAAATATATCTGAGGTTAATGTGAGTTTTGAAAAGAACTCAACCAGCAGTAAAAATCAAGTGTTCCAGAAATTCTGAAGTTGATATAAATGATTTAAGAATATTATCCTGATTATATGCATATTTTAAGAAAATTACTTTTCAAAAACAAATTTTAACAGGAGAGACACTTTCAATGTGCATAAATTCATGCACCATGCCACTTGTGTGTGTGTGTGTGTGTGTGTGTGTGTGTGTGTGTGTGTAGCCATAAGATGAAATCCTGTCATTTGTAAAAACATATATGGATCTTGAGAATATCATGCTAAGTGAAATGTTAGGCAGAAAAAGTCAAGAACCACATGATTTCACTCATAAGTGGGATATGAAACTGAAAGCAACAAATGAACAAATAAAAACTCATAGACACAGACAACAATATGATGATTAACAGAAGGAAGGCGTTGCAGTAAACATAAAGGGGACCAAATATATATTAACAGAAGAAGATTTGACTTTGGGTGGTGGACAAAAAATGCAAGATACATGATGTGTCATTAAATTGTGCACTTGAAACCCATATACTGTTATTAACCAATGTCAACCCAATAAATTTAATTTTTTAAAAAATTGAGAGAAAAGATTTGCAAGCAAAAATTAAGATATTATATGTGCATAGAAAATAGCTAGGAGGATCTATAAGAAAATATTACCAGTGATTGACTCTGGGTAAGAAATGTGGGGTGGCAAGGAAATTTATGTCACTTATATATATTCATTATATGGCTGATTTTGTAACAGTATAACATTTACTTTGTTATAAAAATTAGTTGCAAAAAACTCCCAAACCTAAGCCTTTTTTTTTTACTTTATTAACCTTATCTTCAGATCACAGTAGAATTTAATAAGGTTCTAATTTATAGAATTTATAGAATTGACAGCATTTTAGAATTGGGGACTTTTGAGATCATCTGTCCCATTACATCAACTATTTCTAAACTAGACCTCAGTTTTTTTTTTCAGTTTGACTAACACTAAATACAGCTACATTCCAATAGAGCTAAAGAATGTGGACAGCCCTAGGGATTTACTTAATGGGGTTTGACCAGCAGTTAAAGGTGTATGTGTAGGTCTCTGTTATACCCTGTAGTGACTGTTAAGATCATTCCTTGAAAGAAGGGGTAGGATGGGCAGAATAGGTGTTTGCCTACTAGGGTGAGCCTGGGGGCACCAGAAAGTTCCCTCTTTTCTTTCCCCTCATTTCCAAATATATTCCACTATCATTTCAGATTTTTGAATGAAGGCACTGATATCTACTGTGATGTATATGGTCTGATGAAAGGTAAGCAATAGAACATAGCCATAAAGAAAAATGAAATCTTTTTATTTTTTTATTGATAGTTGGAAAGCAAGCTGGTGGGAAGGGAGAAGAAAAAAATGTGTGGGAGGTGGGGTAGATAAGAGATCAACCAAAGGACTTGTATGCATGCATATAAGCAAAACCAATGAACACAAGACACTGGGGGGTTAGGGTAAGCCTGGGAGGGGGGCAATGGGGAGATATGTATACATGTAATACATTAATAAAAAATTTTAAAAAATAAAATGGGTGGGAGGGTACCATAAAGAAGAAAGAGAATGCTGAAGAAAGATTGGCCTGCTTCAAATTTCTGCCTAAACAATCATATGTAATAAGCTTTAGAAACTGGCTTTGCTTGTTTACAATGCAATAAATGTGGAGTATAACAATAGGAGAGAGAAAAACACTGAACAACTGGAAGGAGAGTAATGAAGAAGTCCAGGGCGCTATGGGAGAGCATGTGTGGATGCATGTGTGCATGTGTGTGTTATGTGCACATATACACAGAGTTTCCTAATTAACTGCTATTAATATTTCAGGACTGCTGAAATTGGCCTCCCAACTCCTAGTAATCTTCCCTAACTACCCATAGTATCCTGACTGAATACATATTTCTCATAATCTTTTTAGCACTATATTATAATTACTGTATTGTTCTTATTACTTATCTTCTTCACTAAACTTTAAAAATCATTGGTGGCAGTGACTGTGTCTTGTATTATAATATCTTCCAATATGATGGCTGGCATATTGTAGGGACATAATACATTTTTGTTGAATGAAGAAAACAAAGCCACTTAGTTGTATTTTAACACTAAAAGTCTACATTTCTCTCTATACAGAACACACATTTCTAAAGAATGGTGAACGCATCTCTCCCCAAACCATGACTTATCTCTTCATGGCTGTAGCATGTGTGTGTCTTATAAACAGCATTTGACAGCAGTCTCCTTCCATGTCTTCTAGGAAAAAGAATCCTAAGTGACACTTATTCAAGATTTCTCCAGTTTTTGCATGAGTATTAAGATTGGAAGGTAGTGGTGAGGACTGGTTGGACAATGAGCTGAAAATGAGAGAAGAAAAGAATGAGAAGGAATATAAAGGATGAGCCACACTGGGTGGGGAAAACCAGGGTAAGAATTGAGAGATTTGACCGAATCTCCAGGGCAAGGTTGAGTTAGGTTGGCTATTCCCTTTTTGAGTGTGCACTCACCTCTGGAATTGCCAGAAGTCTTTTGTGGGGGAAAACCCCGCCTACAGGTTCTGGATGAAATGTTCCTCCAGGCCTCCAGAAATGAGTCCCTGGTCTTACTATTACTCATTTCCTGGAAAAGTCATAGCTGGTCTATCCTGATCTTCAGAGCCCGATGGAGCCTAGATTCATCTTCCAAATTCAAGAAGAATTTTGAGAAAACATTCAGACGAACCGCCAAAGCCAACCTTTCTGTCTTCTGCTTTATCGAAAATGTCATGAACATTTTTACTGGCACTTTCTTTGGCATGTTCTGGGTGAATCAGCAAGAGAACAAAATGACTTCACTGCCGTGCTGAAACTTAAGACCGCAAACAATGTTGTTTCTAGTTTTGAAAAACTGCTCATAACTGGAATCACCTTTTTTCAGCCTTATGTAAAGTCATCTCTATAACCTACAGCTTGGCATGATCTTCAGTGTTAGTGGTGCTGTTATTACCTGTATTTATTTATTTGCTACAACTCCAGTCTTATTTTCCACCTTGGCATTGGTAACATAGCTTACCTTTCTGGTAAAATATATTTATATTATTACCCTTAGCTGGGTATGATTACCTGGCAAGCAGAAAAGCCAGTCTTGAGAATATGCCATTGATGATTTCCTCCTCCCTTTGGCCAACCTCTTGGGATTTTAACATTTTAATTGGGTAAGGGTTCTTTTCTCCAACTTAGTAATGTCTTTTCAGGCTGGGTATGAGGATGGCCTACAGTTCCAAACCCAAGATTATAGCAAGCAGAAAATGTATTGATGATCCCTCCCGGAAGTAACTGCCGTCAACCAGAACCAACAGATAATCCCTTCCTGGCACAAGGCAGCATGGTTTGTAGTGCTGTTTTGCAGGAATACCTATGTGGGCTTGTGAAAAAATCTGGATTAAATACTTCAGCATCCTTAGACATGCAAGCTTGCAATGTAGCCCAGTCTAGCTCTTCTATCAGCGGATGACATGTGCATCATGATCTCTGAAAGTCAATAAAAACATATTTAAAAAAAAAGTCCATGGGTAATGAAAGGGTCTCAATAATCAGCGATCCCAAAGAAATTTCTACTTCTTGCAACCACTACATTTCATCTTTTACACAATGCATGCATACTATAGATATCCACAAGTATATGTATACCATAGACCTACCAATTGTTTCAAAAGAAAGATAATGTTCAACCTGCATAATGAAAACTGTATATACATATATATATAGTACATATATACATACGTGTATATATTTATTTAGCTATGGATTTAAATTTAATTTATATATTTACATTAAATATATATATTTAAATTTGGATTTATGTTTAAGGCACTATTACAGCAGTGAACCCAGCAACAAATTTACCATCACACGTATAATGACCCATGGATTCTGGGATGCCACATTGGGTGGACACAAAACTTATTCTATTCATACCCTATCAAAACTCTTGGGATGGTAACATTCTTGCTAACAGAATGTTATTAAGAAGGAAAAAGGGAATGATATCATCCAGATAACAATATAGGTTATTTCCAACTTTATTTCCCCTCAAGGAGACAAACTAGCAGTTACCAATAGACAGGACACCATTATAAAAAACCCAGAACCTAAGGCTGAGGCTAAAGCATACTCTTGAACCACAGAGACCAAGAAGGACTAGTGTCAGAGAAAGCACACCTGTGGCATATCTGCCTTTGGGAAGGCAGACCTAGGGAAGAGGAATGTACAGGTCTTGGATGCCAGCTTCGAGTAATCCAGGCAGGAAATCTGTGGGTCCTAGCTACCCAAAGCATAGTTTGGAAGAGGGAGCAGAGCTTCTGGATGGGTATATTTCCTTGGATTCATGGAATCCTTACCACATGGCAGTTCCTTCTAAATATCAGGACACAGGTTACCTATATCAAAGGGTGGTACTGGAGGAAAGTGGTAAGTTAAAGTATGCTCCCAAATTTTTGGCTCACTGAAAAAGCTGAATTCTAGAAAGTTTGACGGGGAAAAAGGGCACCCAGAAAACCCTGAATGACAGGTCCTAACCTAATCTAAACCTGACTCAGAGGGAAACTTTTATAAAGTTGTGATATTAATAATGTCCCTGCCACCTACATGTAGAAGGTCAGAAGGACGGGTTTCTGCTACTATCAAGTCTAGAGTTCTTGTCATTCTTTGAGAATCCCAAATGAATTATGGAGCCTCATGCCTCATATTACATATGTGTGTGTTTGTGTGTTTGTGTGTGTGTGTGTGTGTATGTGGGGGGTATTTCCTAAATTTCTAGATTGTGCAACATATTTCTCTTTCTTCTTTTCCCATCCATACACATGTTTCTAGGGTTGCCAAAGGCTATAATTGTTCCAGGCCCAACGACAGCATCTGGCTCCCCCTAAGTGGATAACAGAGAGTGAAACCAATCACAGGAAACTATCATGCCAAAGTAAGGTCCTTTTCAGTTTCAAGCTTCAAGGAGATAATGGTGGAAATTGGGAGCACCCAAAGTTATGTCTGAATTCACTCCAAATCTATTTGCTCATCAGACCATGTTATAATTAGTATTATTAGACCACTGAATCATCAGGCCCCTGGAACCGTAATACATGGAGTGGCTAGATGATGATGATCTCCAAATGCATAATAATCTGGCCACTCAGTATATATCCTATAGAATAAAAGGATAATATTCAAAATTTCCCCTCAACCAGGAGTTCAACCAGCAGGCAGGCCGGACAACCACCCATGTCCCCTCCCCCTGGACAGGCTGGCCAGACTCCACCCTTGCACGAATTCATGCACCGGGCTTCTAATATTTATATATTGAGTGGCCAGATTATTATGCATTCAGAGATCATAATAATATGGCCACTCAGTGTATATCAAGATTTTTTTCAATGCTCTCAGTGTCTAAATTAAAACATTTCTAATTTATTTCACCTTAAACCTCTTAGTAATGGTTCCAAATGAATTTTGGAAAGGCATCCCATCTTGCTATCCCTGCACTTCTTCCCCTGTTTGCTCCCACCCTAAGCCAGTGCTACCCCTCTTTCATCCCCTTCTGCATTTCTTCCCATCTCCTGAACTCCACCCATTCCATCTTCTTCTGAAGGGTTATATGGAGTGTTCCTTACCATTCTGGTGCTTTTCTGAGTATTGAGCCTTTGCAAAAGAGGACAGAATCTCACATAAATGAGAAATTTAAGTGTGGAAAGATTTTTTTCTCAAGTACATTTTGACCTTAAAGTGGAAAAGAATGTTTGTTAAAATACTTAGATATCCATAATAATTTAACTTTTCTAATGATATAATATTATTTAACCATGCTCCTTGTACTAATAGATTTTTGAGCAGTATTCTCCCTCCATCTCTTACCCTATCTTTCTCCATTCTATATATAAATAGTCTCTAGGCCTGATTGCTTCAGAAGCAGATTAGGGGACTTCTTCAGCTGTTAAATTACTCTCTGTTTTTGAGAGAAAGTAATTGGAACATCTACATCTGTAGCCATCTTGGAGAAAGACAAGATATTGAAGGTGTTTAATTAATTTACATTGTGGTTCTAAGTTAAACTATCTGAGAACTGGCTTCCTCGACAGCTCTGATTTAGGCCTCCCAAAATGTTTCACACTATGACTCATGCTTCCTTCTGGAAATGACAAAACTTCCTCACCACCCTGATCTAAGCCACCTGCTTTTGGTTCTCTGTGCTCTCAGGAAAGGATTTAGTCGAATGTTACTTTTTTTTTCCATGGTGGGCAAGGAAACCCATCTTTTGTTTTTCCAAAGGAAGAAACACACACACTCACACACACATGCAGTCCAAGAATGACACTGAAAATTCTAAAAATTAGCAGGCAGCGAACCAATACCATCACCCTTACCTCCACACCCCTGAAAATAAAGAAATGATTTAATAAAAACAAGAGGGAGCTGATTTTTTAAAAACTATTTATGTCCCATAGCTTTAAAAATTTGTGGAGTTTTCTAATGTATAGTAACTTTGCAAAAGCTAATGCTTTTCTTATTAAAGAGCTTGGATTTTGAAGGTAGCTAAAAATCAGTGCAGAGATGTGCTGACACATTTCTCAGGAGACTGCCTTCCCTATGTCTCTGAGAGATGTTTGGAGCAAGAGCAAATTTGCAGTATAGAAGACAGGCGGAATGAGGAGAGGAAAGGGTATATTTGCCAACAATATTTCATTCTCCTGAAATCTGCTCTACAGTGTCCTATAGCAGCTTCAAATATAAATGTGTGCCAATCTGTATATTATAATGTGTAACTCAGCAGTCATTAAAAAAATACAATTTACTGCCGAGACCGGTTTGGCTCTGTGGATAGACCGTCGGTCTGCGGACTGGAAGGTCCCAGGTTCGATTCCGGTCAGGGGCATGTACCTTGCTTGCGGGCACATCTCCAGTGTGGGGTGTGCAGGAGGCGGCTGATCAATTTCTCTCTCTCATCCATGTTTCTGACTTTTTATCCCTCTCCCTTCCTCTCTGTGAAAAAGCAATAAAATATATTAAAATAATACAATTTACTGGAGTGAAAAAGCACCCAGAATATCAACTCAGTATAAAGCTTTACCATGTGGCACAAAGGATTTATTTGGGGAGATGGGTAAAGATTTTGAAATAAGAAACTTAACTATATTTTTCTACTATTTTTGATTGAAATTTTCATGAATATATAATGTGGATGAAACAAAGAATGCTATGTATATCTATTTATGTGGCCTTACATTTGTTCTCTGTGAAACTTCGTGCATGATGATTGAGTAGGAAAAAGATTGCCTTACACACTCCATCTCTTTTTATTTCCTCACAACAAGACAATGGGGTGTCAGTCCTGATGTTGATTCCAGCTCACTACTGAGTTACTATGAGCTAGTAATTTAATCAAAATGGGAGTATGAATCAGGTGACTCCCAAAGACCTTTCCAATTTTGAAATTCTATGGTCCTAAGACTTTTATCTATAGCCATGGTATTTCGGTTCCTTTTTTTGAAGGAGACACCAAGATTTATTGCTTGTTAACTAACAGCTCTTGACTGTGACATGGGGATTCCAATGGCTCTGCCAAGCCCCAAGTCCTAGGAGACAGGGCCTAAGAACAGGATATTTATCCACCCAACTTCTTCTGTATTCCTTCTCCACTGGCAGATCCGCTGGCGCTGGCCTGCTTCTGAGAGGGGTGAGGAGGTCCTAAAGCAGGATTCTTATGTTCTTCCCTGATCTCTGTTGACTTGCTTTCCTTTCACAGGATTCTATGGATAGGTAGGAGAAGCCCCCATTCATGTCAGATGCATGTATGAGTGCTTGTCGTATGCTTAAATCACTGTGTCATGCATTGAGGATAAGGCAGAGTTGGGCAAACACTACAAGCAATTATGCAACTGTGGTTTAGAACAGGGAGTTAAAGGAACCAAAATAGTTCTCTATCAACCAACAATGGCCTCTAAAGTTTCACCAGAAATGATTCATCCTTTGAGTCTTGTACATGTCTTAGCCTTTGTGAGTACTCTATTATAATTTTTAAAAAATATTTGGAAGGATAAAGGGTTGTGATGAAGAGGAGGAAGAGCTGGGGAAAGGTGACGAGATGAGAGAGAGAGAGAGAGAGAGAGAGAGAGAGAGAGAGAGAGAGAAAGAGAGAGAGAGAGAGAAAGAGAGAGAGAGAGACTGATGTAATTAATGAGGATAGGGGGAATTACAAATTAATATATTAAACTAAGATCTATGCTCTGATGACAATCTATTATAATTGGTCAGCCTGGTGGCAAAAATTGAGTTCCTGTCATGTTCCAGGCACTGTTCTAGGTTCTGGAGATATATCAGTGAACATGATAACACTGCTGAACAAAAGCAATTTAAAGACTATAGAGAAGGAGAAAGACAGGAAGGGACAAAGGGAAGAAGGTAATTTGAGCTTAATAATGACCAACCACTAAGGAAATAAAAGAAAAAGGACTGGGTGCAACTGGGGAGTATGGGTGTGGCTCCTCTAGTTGGGGTGGTCAGAGAAGAATTTTTAAAAATGTAAAATTTGAGCTAAGGCCTGAATAATGAGCTACTTCTCACCTTTCTTCAGTGCCTCCTCCCCAGCAAGTGTGTCCTAAAGTGATGTAGGGGTGATGGCACCAAATTGGGTTGCATTGCAGGGTCGGGTTGAGAGTAGATGAAGTGGCTTTGTAAATATTTGAGGGGAAGAGTTTTAAGTTAAAATAATAGTAAATGCAAAACCTGTTTGAGGGTCAGAAACAAGGCTGATGTGATTGGTGCACAATGGATAAAGGAAGACAATGGTAGGAGCTGAGGCCAGGGAGGTGAGAAGGGGTCAGATCATTAAGGACAGCTGATAATAATCCTATATAATAAAACCCTAATATGCAAATAGACTGAACAGTTGCTATGATGCACATTGACCACCAGGAGGCAGACACTCAACGTAGGAGCTGCCCCCTGATGGTCAGTGTGCTCCCACAAGGGGAGTGCTGCTCATCAGAAGCCAGGCTCATGGCTGGGGAGCACAGCAGCAGTGGTGGGAGCCTCTTCTGCCTCCATGGCAGGTGGGCAGTAAGTAAGGAAAAAGGGGTCCTGGACTGCAAAAGGGTGCAGGGTTGGCTGAAGGACTACCCCCCACCCAGTGCATGAATGTCGTGCACCAGGCCTCTAGTAGTAGTAGTAGTAGTAATAATAATAATGGCAGCTAGCATTTACTGCATCCTTATATATACTAACCACCTACTATAGATTAGCTTTTTTATTTATCACATCTAGTTCATGAGGTGGGTACTATTTCCAGTGGTCACCCAGCCAATGCTATGTGCTAGAGCTGGGATGTGAGGCCCCCAGGATTGGACCCCAAAATTGGTTCTAGTTCTTAAATACTTCTCTTGCTCTACCAAGGAAATATGTGGTCTCAAATACCTTTTTGTGCACACAGAAAATGAAGCACACCCGGTATCATCATCCAACTTCAAGTCTAAAAGGCACTATTCAGGGGACCCTCTTTAAAAGTCTGAGTAAGAATGGCAAGCAGTGACTGGGGGTACAACAGCTGTGTGGCTGATTTTTCTACAAATGTCATTTCCCCTCCTCTATCTACTCTCCACCCTGACCCTGCCAATGCAACCCCATTTGCTGCCATCACCCCTACAACTCTTTAGGACACACTTCCTAGGGAGGGGGCACTGAAGAAAGATGAGAAGAATGCTCAGAGCACATCAAGAGCCGATGTTTCAGACTTCACACCTGTCTTGATGACACTGGGGGGTTGTTGGATGTAATTATTTAGTTCTTTGGGTTTCTGTTTTCTCATCTGTAAAATAAGTTTGGCCCTTTATAGGGAAAAGCAACAGGAAGCAAAGGCGACTCGGGAGCCCCCAGGAGTTGCCATAAACTTGATACTGGAAAAGAAATCATAATGTTTTACTGAACTGCCACCCTGAAAACCCATTGAAATTTGCACTGTGGCTAAGTGTGGTAGACAGAATAATTGCCCCCCAAAATGTCCATATGCCAATCCTGGGAATCTATGAATATGTTACCTTACATGGCAAAAGGGGTTTTGTAGATGTGATTAATGATTTTGAGGTGGGTTAAGGTTAAGGTTAGGGTTAACTCCACCTGTCTTCAGAGCAAACATCTCACAAATGGAATATGTGGGAATTAGTCTTTCATGAAGTCAAATAGAATCTTCTCTGGTTCTCTCATGTTCCTAAAATAAGCACAGAAAGGTTATTCTTTCCTGGCGCTACTGAAGAAGTGAGAAATAGGCCCCTTGGTCTAGCCCTGTAAGAGGAGCGGGACTGCCCAACTTCTGAGGCGGAGGAGATGTTCCATTTCTCATTAGCTTGAGGGATGACAAAATTCACTGAAGCTCTGAAGCTACTGTTGCTACACAAGCCAACCAAGCAGACAGGATATTGATATTCTTAGAAGAGATAAATCATTTTTAGACAAATTATCTTCATCAAATGAAAATTCTGGGAGAAATACATACTTCAGATTTCCTTCTACCTTACACTGACTAACAGACACTGTGGTTTAAGATATTGGGAGCGAGTTCGTCAGCTTTTTTTTTCCAGTTTAGAATAGTAATAAACATGGGGATTTAAAAAATTACATGTATTTGGGGTGACATTGGTTAATAGATTTTTAAAATATATGAAACTTTTTTTCAAAATAAATAATTGATTGAGTTGCTTTCATAAGTAAAAAAATATAAAAGGCCAACCCTGAAAGATTGATATGATTTCCCTTCTCTCATAACATAACCTCAAATTACAAAATTCTATTTAAACTTCTTTTTTCTTAGAAACAAATGAGAAGCAGGAAAGTGAAACTAAAGCATGGGTAATTATGGAGCTTTTCTAGTAGTGCAATAAACTCTGCATGTATAAAATTTTTAAGTATTACAAATATTTCAATAGATTTTTTGAAAGTTTAACACAAAGAAAATTTACTTAACCTTTACTCAAAATGTTCTCTATGTTTGCTTTGCTCATCTTGGTTCTGTACAGTAAGAACGCAGCAGTTGTAAGATTGTGTGTGTGTGTGTGTGTGTGTGTGTGTGTGAATTCCTGCCTTGTAAATCAATATTAGTGATGTTTCTTGTTCTTTGTATTAAGGTGCTTAAGGAAGATTAGTATATCTTTTAAAGGTTTGGCATGTTGAAAGAAACAATATATATTTATTTTTAAAAAATATTTTTTAAAAATATATTTTATTGATTTTTCACAGAGAGGAAGGGAGAGGGATAGATAGTTAGAAACATGGATGAGAGAGAGACATCAATCAGCCGCCTCCTGCACACCCCCTACTGGGGATGTGCCCGCAACCAAGATACGTGCCCCCGACCGGAATCGAACCTGGGATCTTTCAGTCCACAGGCCGATGCTCTATCCACTGAGCCAAACCGGTTTCGGCACAACATATATTTAGATGCTAAAGACAATGTCTGCCCAACACAGAGTTTTCTGCCAAATCTATGAGTTTTAAGAAGGCTTTCTTTAAGTGGTCAAGGTACATGAAACTTGAAATTAAAAGGTTACTGAAAGTCTCCAAGACATTGAGATTTTCAATTAAGTGTAACTCCCTTCAGGAAGGCATGTGGGTGGGAGAAAGATAACAGTTCGGATTCTCTGCATGAATATTCTTAGGAAATGATACGGGAATATTTGAGGGGCAGGGTTCTTTAAGGTCAGAAATAACAATATAAGGCTCACAGGCACATTTTCATATATCCTACGTGATGTGTTATCTATTTTAAATTACTTGCCATTACTAAAAAAAAACAGGATTATAATCTGGATCTCCTGCTTCTCTTGAGGATCTGGTCTCTCAGGGCCATATTTCCTCATGGTGATAGCTAGCAGGAGTTGCTAGTGGCTATCCTCTTTAGGTAGGGCACAAGCTTGCTATTTAACAGACTCTCTGGCCCAACTTCACCTATTTGTACTCCCCGCCTGACCCGTGGGCTTGTGGGTTTGTGAACCTGGCTTGGAGTGTGGAAAAATCTGGCCGCTGCTTCTCTTGAAAGTCAGGAGCACTCATGTTCACTGCTGGCTTTCCTAATTAGGAACCCTCAGTCTTCCACATCTGGGTGAGAAGTATCTTGTCCTGAAAGGTTCTTGAGAAAATTGCAGGAGTCTCTTAGAGAGACTGAAGGAGTTGAGAGACCTCCTTGGTATATAGAAGATGCTCAATAAAACTGAAAATAAGTCCTGGTCTGCGGAAGTATATCCTGTCTTCAGTTTCAAGCCAAGACTCACCATTACACAGATTATGAAGTAGGTGAAGTTCATCTTTAATATCTTCACTTCCTCCTTTTCTCTCTCTAAGGGAACTTATCCCTAACCAATCAATTGCCTTGTGCACTAACATGACATTACTATCAGCCCTCCAATGGCTTCCCACATTTTACAATAAAATGCAAAGTGCGTACCATGGCCAACAAGACCCTACATAATCTGGACCCCATCTACCTTTCCATCTTTATTTGCTACTACTCTCCCCCTCTCTCAGTGGACGCTAGCCACACTGACACTTTTTGCTATTTCCAAACAGGCCAAGCACCTCCCATCTGACGGCCTTCGGTCTTGCTATCCCCCAAGCCTGGAAAGCTCTTCCCATGGGCAGGAGTATGGCTGGCTTCCTCACTCAGTTTATGCCTCTACTCAAATTTCACTTTCCCAGAGTGGTATTTCCTGAAAATTGGCATAAACAATCCATTCTCCCATCCCAGTCTATCCCTCCGTATTCCCTCATCCTGCATTATTTTCATGTCCTTTATCACTAATCTGACATTCTAAAGGAAGTCCTCACTTTGCATGGTAGTGGGGGACCATAAAAATGGCCATGCAAGCTGAAACCATTAATAATAATAAATGGGAAAAATTACGATTGTTCCATGAATGACCTTCAAAAATTTTTGTCAAAATATGAAAAATGCTCCCATTCTTGGTTATAAATGTATAGGAAAATGAAAAAAAAACTTATAAAATGAATATTTATTTACTATACCGTATTTTACAACATTAAAGTACTGAGAATTAAAATGTATTTCTATAACTTATAAATACACTTTTAAATTTTTATTATGTACATATATAATTGAAAAAGAGTAATTCTATAAAATACAAAACAAAATATATGCATGGCATATGCTAAAAATAATAAAAGGTTCATGTCAGCCTTTTAGACTGTTATTCAGTTATTTATACACTGAGTGGCCAGATTATTAGATCTCTGAATGCATAATAATCTGGCCACTCAGTGTATATCCTTTATAATCCTATATAATAAAAAGCTAATATGCAAATGGTCCCCTCAACCTGGAGTTTGACCAGCAGGCAGGCCAGCCAACCACCCATGTCCTGTCCCCCTGGCCAGGCTGGCCAGACCCCACCCATGCACGAATTCATGCACTGGGCCTCTAATATATCTATATCTCTCTATATATCTATATCTCTATATCTACTTATACCTATCTATATATATAAATATATAGATAGGTATAAGTAGATATAGACATAGATATACCTATCTATCTCTCTCTCTCTCTATCTATCTATCTATATACCTATATACCTATATCTCTATCTATCTATATCTATCTATCTATCTATCTATCTATCTATCTATCTATCTATATGCTGAGTGGCCAGATTGTTATACATTCAGAGATCATAATATTCTGGCCACTCAGTGTATGGTTTTATGTGTAGCTGTGTTGGTCCATAATATACACTCTATTTTCTGCTTTGAAATAATCCCATGTTCTCATTCCTTGATTAGAGACTGTTGCATGATATTTGTGCAAGAATAGGCCTTCCTTTCCCTGGCTTCACTCCCCACCACCTGGACGCTGGCAAGTCCTCGCTTCTATCTGGAGCACCCCTCCTGTAGCTCCCTCTGCCATCCTCTCTTCCCCTCATAGCAGGCGTCATGCCTCTCCTGGCCTCTTGGCACCTGAATATGCAAATTAACCTGCCATCTTTGTTGGGTTAATTTGCATGCTCACTCTGATTGGCTGTGGGCATAGCAAAAGGTATGATAAATTTACATGTTTGTCTATTATTAGGTACGATGAACAATGAAATGGTCTACAGCCAGCTGAAAGGGCCAATACAAAAACAACCATCCTTCTGTCTTTTTTTTTTTTCTGCAAAAAGCTTTATTGTTTCATTTGGTCCAGTGCATGCGAGAGGGTTCCAGGGTGATTAAAAGAATGGCCAGTAGTTTCAGGGAGAGGATTAGGTTAAAGCCAGACACCAGGGGATGCAGAAGGGCCCCTCAAAGGCCTCAGGATCCACAGGCTCCTGGTCAGGCTTGAGGGGGAGCTGTTGGAGGAGACACTCTCCCAGCCCAGCCCGGGGGCGGCAGCCTGCGGAGGTGAGTCAGGTGTGGCCCATCCTCTTGATGAGTTTCACCTCCTCGCCCAGAAGTGGTTCTGTGGGAAGTCACCGGCTGAGAGTCTGTGTGGTAGAACCAGAGCACAGCTCCAGCGCGGCCTGGGTCAGTTCCTCCCCAGACCAGGGTGGCTGGCATGAGACCTGAGCTGTGCCCACTCCGCTGGGAGGCCTCGGCACGTCCTGGAAGAGAAGGGGCCACCGCACTGAATTGGCAACTTTAAGAGCTGCTCAGCGCCCTCAGCTTCTTCTCCGCCCCCCTCCAGAACCCCATCCTCACGGTGGAAACAGAAGCCCAGAGAGAGGTAGGTGTGGAGCCCACAGAGGCAGGGGCACCAGGCAGTGGACGGCAGCCTCCCCCTGGTGGAATAATCTGACAAATTTGGGAGCTCAGGGTTGTTCAGCAATAAGGAGTTAAGGCGTGTTGGCTGGTCTTGGGGGCGGTGCTGAAGGTGGTGACCTGACAAGACTGTGGAGGGTGGTTGGAGGCTGGGAGAAGGCCTTCCTAGGTCTGTTCTGTCCAAACACCATTGAAGCAGGAGACAGATCCGGGATGGCTGAGGGTACTGTTAGTACTTCATTCATTTTTTTAAATAACTCATTATTATTGAAAGTATTACATATGTCCCTTCTCCCCCTCCTCCACCCACCAATGAGCTCCTCCAACCCGCCCCTGCCCTTGCTCCAGGTCCTCACCACCCCGTTCTCTGTGTCCATGAGCCATTCATAGATGTACACAAGGTCTTTGGTAGATTACCTCCCACCCCCCACCATCCCCCACCTTCCCTCTGAGATTCCACACTCTGTTTCACGCTTTTGTAGCTCTGGATCCACTCTGTTCATGTTTATTTTGTTACTTAGATTCCACATATGAGTGAGATCATGTGATACTTCTCTTTCTCTGACTGACTTATTTCACTTAACATGAACCTCTCTAGATCCCTCCATGCTGTCTCAAAAGGTAAGAGATCTTTCTTTTTTATAGCTGCATAATATTCCATGGTATAAATGTACCACAGCTTTTTTATCCACTCACCTACTGATGGGCACTTAGGCCCATCAGTGAATTGTGATACTATGAACATAGGAGTGCATACATTCTTTCTGATTGGTATTTCGGGTTTTTAGGATATATTCCTAGAAGTGGAATCACTGGGTCCAATGGCAATTCCATTTTTTAATTTTTGAGGAAACTCCGTACTGTTTCCCGTAATGGTTTCATTCCCACCAGTAGTGTACCAGGATTCCCTTTTCTCCACATCCTCACCAGCACTTGTCATTTGTTGATGGTAGCCATTCTGACAGGTGTGAGGCGATACCTCACTGTTGTTTTAATTTGCATCTCTGATGATCAGTGACTCAGCATTTTTCATAGGTCTCTTGGCCTTCTGGATGTCTTCTTTGGAGAAGTGTCTAATTAGGTTGTTTGCCCATTTTTAAATTGGATTGTCTTTTGTTAAGTTGTATGAGTTCCTTATATATTTTGTATATTAACCCTTTATCAGAGGTTATCATTGCCACATATATTCTCCCATTTAGTGGGCTCTCTTTTTGTTTTGTTAATGGTTTCTTTTGCTGAGAAGAAGCTTTTTATTTTGATGTAGTCCCATTTGTTTATTTTCTATTTAGTTTACTTTGCCCTAGGAGATATATCTATAAACATATTGCTATGAGAGATGTCTGAGATTTTGCTGCCTATGGTTTCTTCTAGGATACTTATGGTTTTATGATTTACATTTAGTCCTTTATCCATTTTGAGTTAATTCTTGTGTATGGTGTAAGTCGGTGGTCTAGTTTTATTTTTTTGCATGTATCTGTCCAATTTTCCCAACACCATTTATTGAAGAGACTGTCCTGACTCCATTGTATCCTCTTGCCTCCTTTGTCAAATATTAATTGACCGTAATGGCTTGGGCCGATTTCTGGGATCTCTGTTCTGTTCCATTGATTTATATTCCTGTTTGTGTGCCAGTACCAGGCTACTTTTATTACAGTGGCTTTGTAGTATAATTTGAAATCTGGTATTGTGATTCCTCTAACTTTGTTTTTTTCCCCTTCAAGATTGTTGCAACTATTTGGGTCTTTTTCTTTTATTCCATATATGTACATTTTTGAGTATTTGTTCTAGATCTGTGAAATATGCTGTATTTTAATAGAGACTACATTGAATCTGTAGATTTCCTTGAGTAGTAGGGATTTATAAGTTTATAATAAACTTATCTATAAGTTATAGATACAGTTAAAGGTCTATATTATCTATCTATATTGAAATATGTATATACCATATATATTTTCTATTTAAATAAATGTTAATCATAATTCAAAAAATGTATTATTTCTATACAAAAAGTACCAATTGAGTGGAGATTTCTCAAAAGAAGATATATTGATTATCAAAAGGTACGAGAAAAGGTGTTCAACACCACTAATCATCATTACAGAAATGCAAATCAAAACACAATGGAATACTACTTCAAATACATTAGGATGGCTATTATGAAAAGAAACAGAAAATAGCAAGTGTCATCAAGGATGTGGAGAAATTGGACCCATTGTGAATTGCTGGTGATACATAAAATGGTGCTTACATTGTAAAAGACAGTATGACAATTCCACAAAAAAATTGTACATAGAATTATTCTATAATCCAACAATTTTACTTGCACTTTGAGATATATACCCAAAAGAGTCAAAACCAGGGACTTGAACAGATATTCCCATATGAATATTCATAGCAGGATTATTCATAATAGCTAAAAGGTAGAAAACACCCAAATGAGATAAACAAAATATAGTATATATAAGTGGGGCAAATATAGGTTTACAGTTGAGTACATGGAACACACAGTTTATACTTGTATTTTTATTGATTAATTACTATATTATTTTCCATACAAACAGCTGTAAACCTACTTTTGCCCCACCCTGTAGATATAATAGAATATTATTCAGCCTTAACAAAAGAAATAAATTCTGATGCATGCCACAACATGAATGAATCTTAAAGACCTGCTAAGTGAAATAAACCAGACACAAAAGGAACTAGAATAGTCAAATTCATAGAGACAGAAAGTAGAATAGTGGTTAGCAGGGGCTGGGGGATGGAAAGGATGGGGAGTTTGTGTTTAATGAATATAATCTGTTTTGGATAATGAAAAAGTTCTAGAGATGGATGGTGGTGATAGTTGCACGACAGTGTGAATATATTTAGTGATATTTAACTGTGCATTTAAAATGGTTAAAATTATAAATTTTATGTTATATATTTTGCCACAATTAAGAAAAACTATGATAAGGAGTTTGACCAGTGCTCATCTCTATTTTTTTTACTTATTTAAAAAGTTTTTAATTGAATTTATTGGGGTGACATTAGTTCACAAAACCATATAGGTTTCAAATGTACAACTCATGCCTCTTCTCATTGTAAAATTTATGATAAGAGAACATTATCTATATTACTTTGTGAAAGATCATACAACTTTCCAAGTTTGGATCAGCTTCCAACATTTTGTCCTTTGTGTTTTCAATGTCATGAAAAAGCTCTGAAAGTTCCTTTAATGTGAAGGTTTTCACTAGTGTGGCTTCTTCCTGTGGGCCGTCTTCATTTTTTTCATTGTATGTCATAACAACTTTCTTTAGTATGCCCATAAATTTGCCTTTTATTAAGTTCCTCTGGCTTCAAATCTAGAGCCCCTCAAACAGTAACAGTGTGTTAACATTCCCACTGGTCAGCTATTTCTTCTATATCTTCATTTACCTTTGATTAGAAACCTGTCAAGTTACTTATACAGTGCAATAAAAGTTCTTCACATGCTGTGTACATACAACTTGCTGGATGCCTGAATATTTTTAATTGCATGACTTTTGTCTTATTTTTTTCAAAGCTCAGCTTAAAAATTACACGAAATTCTCTCTCTCTCTCTCTCTCTCTCTCTCTCTCTCTCTCTCTCATTGTAGCATCAATAGCTTGTCTGAAATTCCATCTAATAGGCTTTAGAGGTTGAAATTACTTCATGGTCCATTGGATAGACTAATGAAATTGTGTTTGGTGGTAAAAAGTAAATTTTTACATTTCCATTCAAGAGAATTAGGGTTACCTGGAGCATTTTCCAACAGTAGTAGTGCTTTAAAAGTTAAATTATTTTGCCTCTTTATTACTGGGAGACAAGGAGGCACCACAGCTACACACCTTGCTGTCCTGTGTGGCCTGAACAACAGATGAGCAATGACCAGTCACTGACTGACTTGAAAAGAAGGGATGTGATTGTTTACTGACCATAATATGCATTTGTAGTTTACATAGTGATTTGTGGACTGGAGGGCTAGTAGTGAAATTTGTACTTTATGCAATAACTCAGATGTGCTTTTGTTAAACGAACAATGGTAACTAAAATTCATATATATCATAACAATGCAAAGTGAGGACTATCTGTATTATATGTCTATTTACTTATGTTTTCCCCATTAGAATATAAGATATATAGGATGGCAACTTAGTCTAATTTGTTTACAGTTTATATTCCCAACTAGAGGCCGAGTGCACAGATTTGTACACTGGTGGGGTCCCTCAGCCTCTGTGCAGGCCAGGCCAAGGGACCCCACTGGTGCATGAATCTGTGCATGGGCCTCTAGTATGCGTATAAGATTGTTAATCTCTTCCTGCCCTCTCCTCTCCCCCTTCCCTCTGAGATTCATCAGTTTGCTCCATGTTTCCATGCCTGTGTGTTGAGTGTCTGTCCCCTGGTGGTCAGTGCACATTATAGCTACCAGTTGAATGGTTGGATAGGCTTTCATATATATATAGATGCCTAGAACAAAGCCATAATACGGTCTCAACAAATACTTGTAAAAAAGAAGAAAGAGAAAGAGAGTGGGCAAAAAAGAGGAAGGAAGGGGAAAGGGAGGTAAGATCATTGAGTCATAGAGTTAGATCAACTGTCATGTGTAGATGGTGCTCAGAGAAGTAAAATAATTTTCATAAAGGTAACCCCATTCTCCAAGGATCTGATTTTGAGTCTGATATGTGCCCCCTAACCTACATTGTTCTTATTCTCTCTCTCTCTTCTTCTCTCCAAACCTTCTTTCCCGTTATGCATTCACAGAAAGATGTGACTAACACAATTGTAGGAACCTTAATCACTTGACCTTTGAGGAAGGATTAGAACCTTACCTCAGAAAATCATAGCCCTGTGGGGGGAGGTAACATTAGGGTCTTCCCAGACTCCCTAGTATCAGACCACATAGGATACTAATTCTTAGATTATGTCAAACTATTTGCATTTTCTTTCTAAACGTCTTTGTCTGGTGCTACAGCAGAGTGTACAGGATGCTGGGGTTTTCCTCTGAGTACTTTGCTCCCCTGAGGTTAGGTTTCTAATTTACTCAGGGAGCTCCAGTGTCCCAGAGCAGATTGGGCAACTTGGCCAATTTGGAGGGGAAAAGACTGACTTCAGATGAAAAACTTCTGTTTATGTGACTAAGGAATTAGTCAGCTACCTAGTTTAGGATATACTATTTGTCAGAAAGTAGATCTGGAGGAAATATCACTCATTCTGGCTAGAGTAATGGTTTTCAATGCATTTTTTACTCATGAAATTAAAAAAGAATAGGGTTCCAGTTTAACTTTGTGGTTGAAGTTATGAATGAGAAAGAAAATTTAAATTGCCCATGGAGGCCATTCTCTTAGTCAGAGTTTTAGAGCATCCCAGACTCTTGTGTCAATTTAAGCATATTTAACATCAATAAAATACCAAGAGGAAAAACATTGGTCTGTTTGGAGATTCCCCTTGCCCTTTCTGTTTTTACTTGCCCTCTTGCTCTCTCTTTTCCCTGTATTTTTCCCTTCCTTCCTTCCTTCGTTCCTTCCTTCGTTCCTTCGTTCCTTCCTTCCATGGAAAGAGCAGATTTTCTTTATAAGAATAAAACTACCAAGTATTGCTTTTTCACAATGGGTTTGTCACCAGGACACAAGTATTATGAAAAACACTGATAAATCTAAGACAACATGGGAAAGGAAAATACTCATATCAACATCATCATCATTGGACATGTAGTTTTTGGTAAGTCTACGACTACTGGCCATCTGATTTACAAATGTGTTGGGATTGACAAAAGAACAATTAAAAACACGAGAAGGAGGCTGCTGAGATGGGTCTTGCATAAACTGAAAGCTGAACATGAGTGTGGTATCACCACTGATATATCCCTGTGGAAATTGGAGACTAGCAAGTGTTATGTAACCATCACTGCTGCCCCAGGGCACAGAGACTAAATAAAAAACCATGGTTCCAGGCACATCTCAGGCAGACTGTGCTGTCCTTATTGTTGCTGCTGCTGCTGCTGACTTTGAAGCGTGTATCTCCAAGAATGGGCAGACTCATGAGCATGCCCTTCTGGCTTATCCACCGGGTGCGAAACCACTGATGGTTGGTGTTAACAAAATGGATTCCACTGAACCACCCTACAGCCTGAAGAGATACAAGGAAATTGTTAAAGAAGTCAGCACCTACATTAAGAAAATTGGCTAAAAGCCTGACACAGTAGCATTTGTGCCAGTTTCTGGTTGGAATGTGACAACAGTAACCTGCCTCGGTTCAAAGGATGGAACGTCACTTGTGAAGATGGCAATGCCACTGGAACCACGCTGCCTGAAGGTCTGGGTTTCATCCTGCCACCAACGCATCCAATTGACAAGCCCTGCGTCTGCCTCTCCAGGATGTCTACAAAACTGGTGGCGTTGGTACTGTTCTGTGGGATGAGTGGAGGATGGTCCTCGAATCAAGCATGATGGTGACCTTTGCTCTAGTCAATGTTACAACTGAAGTCAAGTCTATTGAGATGGACCATGTAGTTCTGAAAGAAGCTCTTCCTGGAGGCCAGGTGTGCTTCAGTGTCAAGAATGTGTCTGTCAAAGATGGTCTTCATGGTAATGTGACTGTGACAGCAAAAATGACCCACCAATGGAATAGCTGGCTGCAGAACTCTGATAATTACCCTGAGCCATCCAGGCCAAATCAGTGCCGGCTATAGGAGTACAGCTGTGCTGGATTGTCATAAAGTGCATATAGCTTGTAAACTCGCTGAGCTCAGAAAACTGATTATCATTGTGAGTTAAAACCTGAACAAGAATGAGCTTGACTCCCTCAAGGGAGAGTTGAGAGATGCCAATGGTACCTGAGCCTCCTGTAAGATGCTCTTGCAGAATGTTTGGTGAAAAGAATTAGTTGGCTAGAATTAATCGTGGGTTTGGTACATTTCCAACATCTGTGCTTTTCCTGTGGTTGTCATTAGCATAAGTATTTGAAAATCAACAACCGAAAGAATTTGAAAAACGTATTGACTGAAGATTTTTGTCAGACACTCCATTTCAGTTGGCATCTTTCACTCTTTCAAAGGTCTCTCATTTTAAATAACACTTTTTTTTTCTTTCATGCTATTGAATTTAAATTATGTTCAAGCCTTGTTAGGGTTGTCTGACTCTGGAATAGAGAAATAGGACCATTTCGTGTCTGGGAGACTGGATTAGAATTCAAGAAACATGTGTTTCTCCTTCTCTTTGCCAACATTTTGTAGCCTTGGAGAAGGAAGTTTCTAGGAGCCTCTTCATGATTGACACTGACTATTCACCTTGGATCATAAGAGTTAAGGAAGGAAAGAACTTAGAGGTTTGGGCTAACTGGCCCTGATAAAGTTGTCCACCAATAATGCTCAAATTTGTAGTCCTTATGAATACAAAGGTTGGAGCCAATATTTCTGACATTTCAGGAGTTTGGGAAATGCCAGTGGGTTTCTGCTGTCTGAGGCAGAGCTTCCTCTGAGGAAGTCCTCCTGAAGTGGCAAGTGTTTTCTTTTCCACTGCTTGAAGGTCAAACCAAATCACTTCTTCCTCAAATAGATCTCACTTTCACGGGCTCATAAAATTGTGGAGTTAGAATATGTCTTGGTTGATGAAATCAATTGAGGGTGTGAGGCTGACTCAGGCTTACCCAAGTTCTCCTGTTTATTTAGTACCAGGAATATTTAAATCAGAGTTGACCTTAAAATAGCAACTCTTTGAAAAAAGGGCTCAACACGGACTCCTGATAATCTCCCGTAGCCAATCCTCTTCCTTTTCTGTTCCTGTGGTCACTGTTAAAAAAAAAACCTGCAGTGATATATGCCTCATGTCTGATATTTTCATTCTCACTGATGAACATTGTTATGCCACATAAAATTCTAGAATTCATGAGGGCTGATGAGAAAGAATACCCTAAATCCCTTAGCTCACTGAAAGAGCATATGTCACAATTTTATCTCCTGCACTGGAATACTTAGAAATTGGCCTGCATAAATATCTTTGCTTGATAGATATTTGAAATACAAAATTCTTTATTAAAGTTTTTCAGATAAAAAGAATGCTATACTATTTTTTTTTCTCATTTTATGTATTATGGTCAAGCCATAAACCATTGACTCTCAAACCTCTCTCCTTGAGGTCCAGTTGGCTGCTATAACTCTCCACCTGAATGATTCATGAAAACCCCAAACCCAGCGGAACTAAAAGATAATTCACACTTATTTTGCCTGCTCTCTCCATCTTAGTTAATGATAAAGCATCTGTCAATTCTCTCAAATTGGAAAATCTAGAGGTATTAATCTTTTAGTCTCCCTCTCATTCATTCTTAGTGTGCAGTTGGTTACCATACACTGAAGATTTGCCTGGAGAAATGTCTCTTGAATTAGTCCACATCCTCCCTATCTGTGTTCAGAGACTCATTCTTTCTTGGGTGGCTTCAGCTGCCTCCTGCAGAGCCATCTTGCTAACTTCCTCTCCTAGAGAATCCAGGACCCCCATCTGACTATGTCATGTCTCTGCTCAGAAATTGAGGCTGTTGGAAGATTAACATCTAGATTTTTTGCCTTGGTGCTCACAGTTCTTTATAGCCCGGCCCCAAAACCCTCTGCAGCCTAATTTCCTGCCAAGTCACAGCCACCCACCCCCAATCCCCTAAACTCCAGCCATGATCAGCTTTTCACTACTCTAGAAATAGAACTTACTGATTTTTTTCCATACTCATTTTTGCCTACCTCATTCCCTCTCTCTCAAATGCCTCCTTCCTCCCATCTCTGCGAAGCCAAATTCTGTTCGTTCTTCCATACCCATTTTAAATGTATATTCCCAGGAGAGGCTTTCTATGATCTTTTCACCAGTCCCACCCCAAGATAATGACTCCATATCTACATTGCCTCAGCGTTTTATTCACACCTCTATGACAGTAGAACTCTAACCCACCATGTGTGAACACTTTACATGAGGTTTCCTGTCTTATAATTCGTTTTATCCCTGTCACTCATTAGCATTTGATAATTGATTAGTGGATGGATGGATAGGTTGAGTGGTAAAGTTTAAATTTAGGAGAGTAGACAGACATTGGAGAGAAAGTACAGTAAGAAAATGGAAGAAAAAACTTAGCAATCATATCTCCTCATTCATTCATTTGTAATCCTTTATTCAATTCATCCGTTTGCTTAAAACATGGTTATAATGGATATTGACCTTAATAGTCCCATGCCTTGTGTTTAAGAAGTTGAAAACCTAAACCAACTTTCTAAGTCTGCTTACTAAATTTATGAAAAACATTTTCCTACAGCTTATTATGGAAAATTTTATTGCCCTTTAAAATTTTTATAACAAACAAAAGTGCTATGAGCAACCTCCTCTTCTAGCCAAGATGGGAGAAGATTTATACCCCTATTTTAAACAGCTAAGGGATTGGACAAAATATATGAAGCAATGGTTCTTAAGACATTGGACAGCAGGCAAATAAAGACAATCATCTTTGGGAGACAGTAAACACTGGAGGTGAGCTCTATGACTACCTTTGCTTACTGCCTGGAGAAAGAGTCCAGGTCACAGTGCAGGGAGGGATCATTTAAGGAGGAGGCAGAAAACTCCTTGAGTTGAAGAAATTGAACTAAGAATCAAAGGACATTAAAGCAATTCAAGTTCACTGTGTAGAGAGAAAAGAGATGTACAGAGAAAAAAATTCAGTAGAGCTGCAGAGGGACTCCCTTGAGTACAGTAGCCCTCTTATCCACTGTTTTATATTCTTTGGTTTCAGTTACCTGCATTCACCCACATTCTGAAAATGTAAATGGAAAGTTCCAGAAATAAACAGTTCATAATTTTTAAATTGCATGATGTTTTGAGTAGCATGATGCAATCTGGAGCCATCCTACTCCCTCTGCCGGGGACACAAAACATACCTTTGTCCTGCATATCCACGCTGTACATGCTTCCCACCCACTAGTCATTTAGTAGTTTATCGAATAGACTGTTGCAGTATCACTGTTTTGTGTTCAAGTAACCCTTATTTGACTTCATAATGGCTCCAAAGCGCAAGAGTAGTAATGCTGGCAATTTGGATATGCCAAAGAGAAGCCATAAATTACTTCCATTAAATGAAAAGGCAATGTAGAACAATAAGATATTGAGAGAAGAAGGAGATCTCTTAGCATGTTATTTTGAGAGAGAGAGACCACATTCATGTAATTTTTTCTTGTGTATTGTTATAATTGTTCTATTTTATTGTTGTTAATCTCTCACTGTGCCTAATTTTAAAAAACTATTGTTTACCTGTGCTTAATTTATAAGTGAAATTTTATCATAGGTATGAATGCATAGGAAAACCATAGTATATATAAGGTTCAGTACTATCTGTGGTTTTAGACACCTGCTGTAGGAATTGGAACATATTCCCCACAGATAAGAAAGAACTACTGTATCTACAGAGTACTGATCAGCACGAGTGTGTGAGGAAACTATGTGAAGCTAGAGAAAGAACCATCCAAAGGTTTAGAAGGAACAGTGTCCAGTGCCGAGAATAATGAATAGTGTCTTTTCTTGCAAGTCTGGGTATGAGTATAGGGGGTGGAGGGTTGCACATAGTGAGAGGGAGAGATGATACAAAAGGTCATGAGGAAACTTTTGGACGTGATTGATCTGTTCATTATCTTTTTTGTTTGGTTTGGTTAATCCTCACTCAAGGGTATTTTGGCATTGATTTTTAGGGAGAGTGGAAGAGAGAGGGAAAGACAAAGAGAAACATTAATGTGAGAGAAACACATCAATTGGCTGCCTCCTGCATGTGTCCTGATCAGGGCCCTGGCCAGGGAGGAACCTGCAACCAAGGTATGTGCCCTTGTCAGTATCGAACCCCGGGCCCTTTGATCCACAGGCTGATGTTCTATCCACTGAGCAAAACTGCTAGGGCGATTTGTTCATTATCTTGATTGTGGAGATGGTTTTTACAAGTATACTCATGTCAAAACTTACCAAATTGTATACTTCAAGTATGTGCAGCGTGTTTTATGGGAATTATACCTCAATAAAGCTATGAAAAAAAACCAGCAATTATGTGGTAGACATATGGAGTTTCTATACATAATTCTCTTCTGTTTTGCTTTGAGTTAATGATTTGTGATAAATAGTTTATAAATAGTTTAATAGATGGTCATTCATTAGTTGTTTTGAAAGGTTTTTAATGCAAGTGCAAATAACTCACTACATGTAAAATAAACACCCAAATGCTAACAAAACACACACACACACAAACACCCACAAAAAATTACATAGCAAAGCAAAATATGGGCAGTGAGACAAGAATAGAAAGTGGGCTTGTTTCTGTCCCAGAGAAAACCTTAGGGTGGAGGGAGCTACCCCTCAATCCCAGCTCATGGAAATGGGTGAGGCCTAACATCTGACACAAGAGGGGTCATCTCTGAGAGAAAACCTCAAACTCATCTTTAAGGTCCTTGTCTTGGAATTAGTTGGTGCTCACCTGAGTGGAAGGGGTTCTATGAACACATCTAAAGGACAAAGATTGGATCACTTTTTTTTTTTTTTTTTTTTGCTGATGGTGTCATGAGGCAGCACTAGATTCAAGTAGAACACAATGGAAACTACTACACTTTTCCCAATGGCTTCACCATAATCTACAGTCACGTCAGGCTGGGATTGGGGGGAAGAGACATGTGTGTGGTTGAGTGTGCTGTGGTCGAGCATGCTATGTGAACTATTTTTTTGTTTCTTTCGTTGTTTTCGGATGGCGTTTTCCCACACGGGGAGCGTAGGCCTTCACAATTTTGAGGCCCCATTCCTTTGTGTTTTTTGAAAAAACAGTTGTGGAAAATTTTGATTCCAAGTCTTCCTGTTGCTCTCTCCAGGACCCACTAAGTATTTGGCCTTCCCTGGGCTGCTCTTAGGAACCCAACCACAGGCAGAGATACCAGAGAAAGGATTGTATTTGCCTGTGAGAAGCAGTATGGTGAGAAAAAAAGAATCGTTTTTAGGAATTCTCTAGAAGTGTCAGCATTTGCTTGCTTTTCTTGAGTGATAATCAAAACAATCAGAAATAATGCTCTATCAGGGCAGAACACACGAAGAAGGTTGATCAGAATTTGCATCAACATTTATCGAAGTCTGGTATGTGCCAAGCTATGCTTGGCTCTGTTGGAGATATACAGGCAAGTAAGAGCCAGGCCTTGCTTTAAAGAAGTCAGTAGCCTTCTCTAAGGGAAGTAACCAGTAAACAAATGGCTGGAACACAAAACAGTAAATGTGGAGACCTAAGACAGGGTCAGCAGCTTTAAGCTGGGGAAGGATTTGGGTTTCTCCCCATGTCTTGCAGGCACCAGGCAAACTATTTTCAAGTGAACTCTAGGGCCACCATCACAGATAACCAGAGTCACAAAGTAGCTTCAAGAACAGAGGGAAGACGGCGTTGCTGGGATCCTGCTGATGTGGTGATGTGACAGATTTACTAAAAGTCATGCCTTCTTATATTAATGCCCCTTTGCAATGTGACTTTGACACTTTTCCCATCAAGAAGTGATGTTTCTTTCCCCTTGTCTTGAATATGGCCTGATTTTGTGACTTGTTTTAATCAATAGAATGGTTAAATTTATAATACATAAGCGGGACTTGTATACCATAATTAGTACCTTCTAAATCCAAGTCTTTTTAAAAATTTCTTTATTGATTAAGATGTTACATATGTGTCCTTATTTCCCCATGTCCCCCATCCCCCCACTCATGCCTTCTTCCCCTATTGTCTGTGTCCATTGGTTAGACTTATATGCATGCATACAAGCCCTTCAGTTGAACTCTCTCCTTTACCCCACCCTCCCCTACCTTTCCTCTGAAGTTTGACCGTCTGATCAATGTTTCTCTGTCTCTGGATCTGTTTTTGTTCATCAGTTTATGTTGTTCATTATATTCCATAAATGAGTGAGATCATGTGGTATTTATCTTTCTCTGCCTGGCTTATTTCACTTAGCATAATGCTCTCCAGTTCCATCCAGGTTGCTGCGAATGGTAAGAATTCCTTCTTTTTTACAGCAGCATAGTATTCCATTGTGTAGATGTACTACAGTTTTCTAATCCACCCATCTGCTGATGGGCACCTAGGCTGTTTCCAAATCTTAGCTATGGTAAATTGTGCTGATTTGAACATAGAGGCGCATATATCCTTTCTGATGGGTGTTTCTAGCCTCTTGGGATATATTCCTAGGAGTGGGATCTCTGGGTCAATGGGAGTTCCATTTTTAGTTTTTTAAGGAAACTCCATACTGTTCTCCACAGTGGCTGCACCAGTCTGTATTCCCACCAGCAGTGCATAAGGGTCCCTTTTCTCCACATTCTCACCAACACTTGTTGTTTGTTGATTTGTTGATGATAGCCATTCTGACAGGTGTGAGATGGTACCACATTGTTGTTTTGATTTGCATCTCTTGGATGATTACTGACTTTGAGCACATTTTCATGTGTCTCTTGGCCTTCCTTATGTCTTTCATAAAGTATCAATTTATGTTCGTTGCCCATTTTTTGATTGGGTTGTTTATCTTCCTTTTGTTAAGTTGTATGAGTTCCCTGTAAATGAGATTAAACCATTATTGGTGATAACATTTGCAAATATGTTCTCCCATGCAGTGGGTTTTCTTGTTTTGTTGATGGTTTCTTTTGCTGTACAAAAGCTTTTTATTTTGATGTAGTCCCACTTGTTCATTTTCTTTTTAGCTTCCATTGTCCTAGGAACAGTATCAATGAAGAAATTGCTTCAACATATGTCTGAGATTTTGCTGCCTGTGGATTCCTCTAGTATTTTTATGGTTTACCATCTTATAGTCCTTGATCCATTTTTCGTTAATTTTTGTATATGGTATAAGTTGGTGGTCTTTTTCATTTTTTTGCATGTATCTGTCCAATTTTCCCAACACCATTTATTGAAGAGACTGTCTTGACTCCTGTCTTGTATGTTCATGCCTCCTCTGTTGAGTATTAATTGAGCATAGTAGCTTGGGTTGATTTCTGGTTTCTCTATTCTATTCCATTGGTCTATATGTCTAGTCTTGTACCAGTACCAGTCAGTTTTGAGAACAGTGGGTGTGTAATACAGCTTGATATCTGGTATTGTGATCACACCTACTTTGTTCTTCTTTCTCAGGCTAAATCCAAGTCTTTATAAATCCAGAAAAAAATTGCTCAGCCTTTCAGTGGTTTTAAGGTGTCACTTCCTCTGCTACTTTCCATTGTCAAGCATTTGCGGTCTCTCTTGCATCTAGGTGGGGCCTTGCGATTAGTTCTCATTACTAGAATTGCACAGAAATGAAATGTCACTTTCAGGTTGAGGCAGTGAGATGTGGTGGGCCTCCTTTGTGTCTCTCCAGCCACCCCGTCTGTAAGTGGATGTCCTCGGGTAACTATGAAACCATGTGAAGATAGTGGAGCCCCACAATGGAAGAAGTTGGATCTCTTTGCCTATAGCAGAGTCCCCTGTCAGCTGATATGACTTGGTGATATGAGAGGAAAAAAAATCATTGCTTCAAGTCACGAGATACTGGGATTATTTGTAACAGCAACTCATACAACCACTTGTGTGCTGGTAAATGTAAAGCAATTGGATTTCTAGTTGAATGAAATGACAAATACGGAATGGCTCCTGATTTGTAGTTTGCTGATTTTCATTGTAGAAATACTCCCACCATGTCCAATTTCAAGCTACTAGAGTGATATTCTTTAACATAAACCTGAGAAGAGATGCTAACCAATGACTCTTGTGAGCCTGTGTAAACTTACTCCAACCCACTAATGTGTATAATTTACCCTGACTTATTTATTCTGTCATCTACACCACAGGCTGCATTTGTTGAGAATCAAGCCATCTGTCACATGAAGCCACACACTGAATAAACCTTGGATCACTCTACCATCTTGTCTACACTTACTGATTATATTAGCCTGTGACTTAAATGTTTAGTGACTGAGATTTAGGGTTGTTTTTTAAAGGACATTCAATAACTTCTTAGCATCTGGCACAGTGCCTTGCACATGACAGGCATCAATAAATGTCGGCAGAATCAAATTCTCAAAGTTCGCTATTTACAATATTTGCATAGTGTTCAAACCTCATATGCACTTTTAGTGTTATTAAGAATGTAGACTAGGAATTTCAAAATTCAAAATTAGCCTCTTCTGAGCACCTAAATATATATAGATCTATGAACAAAATGTAACTTCAAAATCTCCATCTTTCACCAAAATGACAGGCTAATTTCAAAGCAATAATAGGATTATTAAAATATTGAATGAAATAGTTCTAGAACACTATAATTAAGGTTAATGATCATACACATTACTAAGGAACTTCAAAATCCTGATGTCTTCTAAATTAAAAATAAAAATAATTTAAATATAGTGATAACTATATTTTAGTGAATTTTAAAACTTTGAAAATCTAGGCCCCATGTAGATTGAATATACTATTATTTAATTAATCAAAATAAACATCCTAACCATTGTAGATTAATTGCAACTTAGAGTTTCTATTAACAGATGATAGTTACCAATGAATACCCTCTTTTAACAGTTTATTCCAGGTAATTTGGCAATAACTAGTCACAAACACAATGAATTATTCCAAGAGTCAAGCATATTTTTTGTAAAATCTCTAATTCCAGTTATTATATGTGTCCTGGATTACCTAAGTACATTTGTGTTAAAATCTGAAATTGCATATTAACTTTTATTTACCAGATTCATGTATGGAAGGCAGGGAAGCTAAATTTCACCAACTAAAACAGAAGATTCCCATGAGACAAAACAAACAAACAAACAAACAAAAAAAAAAAAAAACAAAAAAAAAAACTGCATCTACCAAAAAGTTTTGTGTCCTTGCTAGCTAATTTAATCTCAGTTTCTACAATTTACATGTAACAAAGAGGTTATACTGTTAAAATGTGTGTCCTTAGAGATTCAAATACTGAATCAAGAGAACTTGAGATTGTCTCCATTAAATATACGACTTATATCAAACTATGCCCTTGGCCTTTATTTTTATTTATTTAAAAACCATTATTGAATTTATTGGGATGATAGTGGTTAATAAATAATACAGGTTTCAGGTATACAATTCTATAATACATCTGTACATTGTAGAGTTTTTCCCCATGCTGAGTCAAGTCTCCTCCCATCACCATTTATCCTCCCTTATGTCTTCTAGCTCCCCTTCCCCTTTCCATCTGGTAATCACCATACTTTTATTGGTGTCTGAGTGTTGTGAGGGCTTCTTCTTTTTTTTTTTTTTTGCTTAATCCCTTCATCTTTTTCAAATACACACACACACACACACACACACACACACACACACACACACTCTAGAGGCTTAGTGCACAAAATTTGTGCATGGTGTGTGGGGGGCATATCCTTCAGCCCAGCCTGCTCCCTCTCCAATCTGGGACCCCTTGAGGGATGTCCAACTGCCCATTTAGGCCTGATCCAGGTAGGACAGTCAGACATTCCTCTCACAATCCAGGACTGCTGGTTCCCAATTGCTCACCTGATTGCCTTCCTGATTGCCCCCTAACCATGCCCCTGCCAGCCTATTTGTTCCTAAATGCCCTCCCCCATGGATCTGGTCACCCCTAACTACCCTCCCCCGAAGGCCTGTTTATCCCCTGTAGGCCTGAGTACCCCCCAACTGCCCTTCCCTGTAGGCTCAGTTCACCCCCAACTTCCCTCCTCTTCTGGCCTGGTCACCCCTAACTGCCCTCCCTTGCAGGCCTGGTCCCTGCCAACTGCCTCCCCCCTGCTGGCCATCTTGTGTCCACATGGGGGCAGGATCTTTTGACCACATGAGGGCAGTCATCTTGTTTGTTGGAATGATGGTCAATCTGCATATTACTCTTTTATTAGATAGGATAGAGGCCTGGTGCATGGGTGGGGCCAGCTGGTTTGCCCTGAAGGGTGTCCTGGATCAGGGTGGGTATTCCCTTGGGGCATGGGGCAGCCTGGGAGAGGGCCCTGTGGTGGTTTGTAGGCCAGCCACGCCCCCAGCAACCCAGGCGGAGGCCCTGGTATCTGGGATTTATTTATCTTCTACAATTGAAACTTTGTAGCCTGGAATGGAGCCAAGCCTTCTGCTCACACAGCCATTGAAACTTTGTTGCCTTAAGTGGAGGCCTCAGCCAGCCAGGGTATGCAAACAACTTGGCTTCCTCCATTGCCAGGGGTAATCCAAGCCTCCCTCCTACTCTTTCAGTGGCCGTAGTCATCTTGGTTGTGTTAATTTGCATACTCACTCTGGTTGGCTGGTGGGCGTGTCTGGTGGATGTAGCTTGTGGGTGTAGTGGAGGTACAGTCAATTTGCATATTACTATTTTATTAGGATAATTTATTTCAGAGTGGGGGAGAGACAGAGGGAAACACCAAAGATGGATGAGAATCATTGATCAGCTGCCTCCTGCACACCTCCCATTGGGGATCCATCGCACAACCCAGGCACATGTCCTGACTAGGAATTGAACCATGACCACTGAGTCACGCCTTTTAACTCATCCTCATAGACCCTCTTCCCTCTGACAATTGTCAGACTCTTCTTTATAAGTCTGTTTCTATTTTGTTTGTTACTTTATTTTGTTCATTAGATTTCACGTATGAGTAAAATTATATGGGACTTGTCATTCTCTAACTGACTTATTTCACTTAGCATAATGCTCTCCAGGTCCATCCATGATGCCTCAAAGTTAAGATTTTCTTCTCTTTTATGGTCACATAGTATTCTGTGTATAAATGTACCACATCTTTTTATTTACACACCTACTGATGGACACTTGGGCTGCTTCCAAATTTTGACTCTTGTAAATAGTGCTGCTATTAACATAAGAGTGCACATATTCTTTCAAATTAGTGTTTCCAGTTTCTTAGGACATATTCCCAGAAGTGGAATCACTGGGTTATGAGGCAGTTCCATTTTTAATATTTTGAGGAAACTCTATACTGTTTCCAATAGAGGCTGCACCAGTCTGCATTCCCACCAACAGTGTACTAGCTTCCTTTTTATCCACATCCTCACCAGACCTTGTCATTTATTGTGTTGATGATTGCCATTCTGGCAAATGTCAGGTGATACCTCATTGTTGTTTTAATTTGCATCTCTGATGATTAGTGATGTTGATCAACTTTTTATATGTCTAATGGCCATTTATATGTCTTTTTTGGAGAAGTGTCTATACAGTTGCTTTGTCCATTTTTTAAATTAAATTGTGGGTTTTTTATGTGTTGAGTTGTATAAGTTCTGTATAAATTTTGGATATTAACCTCTTATCAGATGTATCTTTTGCAAAAATGTTCTCTCATTCAGTGTGTTGTCTTTTTATTTGTTTTCATGTATCAAGAAGAGCCTTATTTGAGAATGGGGAAACAAGGCCAAATTCTGAGGTAGAAAATTTACAGCAATAGACTATATATTAAATTTAGATGTCCAAGAAGTTCTTTTGTAAAGGAAATTTCAGCAGCACAGTCAGTTTATCAACTAGCACTCTGAGTTAGTTAGAGTATCTACCACATTGCCATGTGCTTGTGAATACAATTAAAAACAAGGTAAAATGATGTAACAAATGATGCTACAGTAATAATGTAAAAAAGAAATTGGGCCTGGCTGGCATGGTTCAGTGGTTGAGCATTTACCTATGAACCTAGAACCGTGGTTGGCAAACTGCGGCTCATGCGCCACATGCAGGTCTTTGGCCCCTTGAGTGTGGCTCTACCACAAAATACCATGGCCTGGGCGACTCTATTTTGAAGAAGTGGCATTAGAAGAAGTTTAATTTTAAAAAATTTGGCTCTCAAAAGAAATTTCAATCGTTGTACTGTGGATATTTGGCTCTGTTGACTAATGAGTTTGCTGACCACTGATCTAGAAGGTCACAGTTCAATTCCCAGTCAGAGCACATGCTCAGGTTGTGGGCTCAATCCCCAGTGTAGGGCATGGAGGAGGCAGCCAATCAATGATTCTCTCTCCATAATTGGTGTTTCTCTCTCTCTCCCCCTCTCCTTTCCTCCCTGAAATCAATAAAAATATATTTTAAAAATTGGTGCAACTTTTCCAGAGAGCAATTTTCATTGTTATATAATATCTAATAATAGATTAGTTAAATAAATTATAGGGCAATCATACCAAGTAGCCAAAAATCACCCTATATAATAAAGAGCTAATATGCAAATGGTCTTCACAACCTCACGCCATCATGCTGTAATGGCACAGACACTCAACATTGGAGAGAGAGGAATGAGGACCAGCCAGGCTGTGGCCCAGGAGAGGGACAAGCCACCTGCTACATGGTCTCAGACACCAGTGGCTGCATCTGCAGCCTGGGAGAGGGACAGGCCACCCACCCATGGTCTCCTGTGGCTGCAGCCAGCCCAGGTGAAGCCTGCCCGGGTCATGGCTGCCTGTGGCCAGCCAAGAGGAAGAAAGCCCATGTCTTGGGTGCCTGTGACTGGCCAGAGGAGGGAATTCTGGGTCCCTGGGTGCAGGGCAAGGCAGCGGCAGTTAGGGTCTATCAGGCCAGCAAGGGAGGAGTTAGGGGTGATCAGGCAGGCAGGCAGGTGAGCAGTTAGCAGCCAGTAGCCCCAGATTGTAAGAGGCAGTCAGACATCCCCCAAGGGGTCCCAGATTAAAGAGGGTGCAGGCTGGGCTGAGGAATCCTGCCCGACATGCACAAATTTTGTGTACTGGACCTCTAGTGTTTTATAATTTTGAATGTTATGGGAAAAGGTCTGTGATGAACTGTAAGGAAATCTGGACACAAACCAATATGTAAACTATAAAAATATACATTCACAGCTAAGTAGAGTGGGAAAATATATATCAAATTGTCTTAGTGGTTGGGCTTTTGTGTGTGTGTGTGTGTGTGCTTTCTCTATATTGAATATTGCTACTTTAATAGCCAGGAAGGAAAAAATAGGTTGATTTTTCTGGAATTCTGATATGCTAAAAATTTTTACACTACTTCAATGAAACTAAATTCAAAATAAATGAAAATGGCCTAACAAAATAAATGCCAAGCAAGGGGTAATGAAGTATTTGTATGCACTGTCCTGTTTATGTAAATTTGGTAAGTGACACATCATTAACCAGGCACTTTCAAAGCAGGTTTTTTTTTATGGGGGTGATGGGTCTGAAATAACCATCCCATCTACTGCCTACTGCCAACCACCTTCATTGCCAAGGAGAGGGCACTCAGTGTCAGAGGTACAATTTGCAACTCCGGGATAGGGTCGCTATGGGATTCGGACTGACTTTCTACTGGTCTTGACCTTATCATAGATTTCATTTATGTTAATCTGCTCTAATGAATGCAGATCTCAACTCTGGATGCTTAAATGCAGCAAGTTAATTTATTAGGGCTGAGAAAGTCTTTTCAGCAAATGGTGCCCCCACAAAAAAACCCTGAAAACCTACAATGGGGGGAAAAAGAATCTTTCACACCATACACAGAAATTAATTAGAAATAGGTCATAAACCTAAACATATATGCTAAAATTATGAATATTCTGTGAAAACATATGAAAATTCTTCCTGTGGAGTAGGCAAATATTTCTTTAATGGACATAAAAAACATGATCAGCCAAACCCGGTGTGGTTCAGTGGATAGAGCATCAGCCTGCGGACTGAAGGCTCCCAGGTTCGATTCCGGGCAAGGGCATGTACATTGGTTGTGGGCACATCCCCAGTAGGGGGCGTGCAGGAGGCAGCTGATCGATGTCCCTCTCTCATCAATGTTTCTAACTTTCTATCCCTCTCCCTTCCTCTCTGTGAAAAATCAAGAAAAAATATTTTTTAAAAAAGCAGGATATCTTAAAGGATAAATACATAAATAGATGTAAAAATTCAAAGCATTTTCTTCTTTGAACAATATTCGTGAGAAAATGAAAGGTGTGCAACAGTCACTTCCCACTTCCTCCTTCCCATAGCTCAGGGCATCCCCATTCAACTACTGTGTCTCTAGACTTGTCTGGTCTGGACATTTCATACAAATGGAATTATACAATATGTGTTGTGTCTGGCTTCTTTAACTTAGTGTAATGTTTTCAATGTTTATCCAAGTTGTAGCATGTATTGGGACTTCATTCCTGTATGTAGCTGAATATTCCTTTGCATGGACATTCCACCTTTTCTTTATTCATTGATCAGTTGATGGGCCATTATAAAAAGGAATAGTGCTGCTGTGAACATGAGTGTACAGTAGGTCCTTGGATTATGTCAGAGATCCATTCCTAATGTGCGACGTTATGTGATTTTCGCATTAAGTTGGAACCTACCTATATAAGCACCTGCATCACTCACATGGAGCACATACCCAGCAGTGATGAAGTGAAACAGTAAGAAAAGATTTAAAAGATAACAATTCCTGACCTTCACTTGTAAATAAATAATAAAAAACATAAAGCACATATGTACGTATGTCGAAATGACGGAACTTTTTTTTATATATAAATAAATGGGAGATGGCGACATAACCATGAAATGATGTATGCCGAATCACACATAACCCGACGACTGCCTGTATATGTATTTGTTTAAGTACCTGTTTTCAATTCTTTTGGGTGTATACCTAGGAGTGAAAGTGCTCAGTCATATGAGAACTCTAACTTTTTGAGGAACTGCCAAACTTTTTCAAAACATCTGCACCATTTTAAACTTCCATTAGCAGCACCTTCTGGTAACTTTTTCAAAGCCTGAAATTGTTTCAAAATGGAAACTTCACTGATTCATCAAGCTTGAAAGGGAAATATAAAGCTTACCATGTGACTAGGAATAAAAACCTGACCATGTAATTAGGGAGTTCTTTACACCAGGCCCCATTTTCAACATTATGTTGTTTAATGACAAAGGGACTCAAAGAACATTACAAATGTGGGAGTGGGAAAAATGTCCTTTTGATAATTATGATTTATGAAACATAACCATGTTGCACAAAGACCTTTATCATTCTTCAAAGGCTGTCAAATATATCAAGTGGAATGACTTTCTTTTCCCAAGGCACAAAGGCCAGTGGCTGATACAGAATAGATGATGGAGCTGATTCCTGAATAGGAAGCCAAAAGGCACACATGCGTGCAAACACACACACACACACACACACACACACACACACAAAGAAGCACAGTCTTTTATAAACTCCAAGACATTATTTTTACTGAATTCAGCATGGGGTGACAAAAATACATTACATCATTATAATTGAATATTACATCCAGACATTTTAATTTTTCTTAAATGTATTGGGATGATATTGGTTAATAACATTATATAGGTTTCAAGTATATATATTTCTATGATAGATCATCTGTACATTGCATTGTGAGCCCACCACCCAAAGTCAAATCTCCTTCCATCACCATACAGTCAATCCTCTCTACCCTTCATAATTCCTCCACCTTCCTTTCCCTCTAGTAACCCCCATAACTGTTGTGTCTCCAAGTATTTGTCTTGTTTGTACATACAGACATTTATCCTTGCATTCCTTATATTCATTTTCTACCTTAAATGTTATTTCATATTAATTAAAATGCATATAATTTCTTACTAAAAATCTCTAGTTCATATAACCCAGGGTTTATAACTTCTCCTTAAAGTTATGTTCCTTTAGGATTGAGAATTTAATAGTTTAAATTGTTTTTCTTTAATAGAGGATTAAATATATTTACCAGCAATGGAAAAATAAAGGGTTATATAAAAATGGTTTTCTAATTGATATTTTCATTCTCTTCATTCCTTCTGCAAACCGATGTTTTATCTTTACAAGTTATCTGTCATTCCATAGGAAAATTGCTTATCTTCTGGTTTCATAGGAGATGGTGAACAGCAGTTAAAACAAATCCAGTTTACTTAAATTCCAAAGTTCACTTCAGGGAAAAATGACAGGGTGGAATGTTGGGGCAGAGTGAGAGAGAGATTCTGGTGAAACTGAGAATCATTCACAAAAGTTACAGGGCTGTGGCAGTGATAACACAAATAAACCAGGTTCCTGTGGGTAGACAATAGGTCATAATGAGGAGGAATGGTGGGGTAGCAGGGCAGCGTGATTATGGCTTCTGAGAGTAATTATGAATAGAAACAGAATGATCAATGATAACATATAAGTGATCAATCCTTAAGAGTTGAGGCAGAGAGAAGGAAGGATAGCATTATATCTTGTCTCTGGCTCATTCTATTTCCTAGGCTAGTGCGTGAGACCATCTTGGATAAAATAAGGTCATTCTTTGCTATGGTGATCAGCTGTCTTGGCGTCCTTTCTCTGCACTCTGTCCATTAATAAAGCCCACTGGTTTTTGCTTCCTGGAAAAGAGTTATTCCAAAACAGTACAGGTGAAGAAGCACTGGTGAGACAGGCATGAAGAACATGTTTCCAGGTAGCCTGAAACCCAGCAGACAATGTAGCTGTTGCTTCACAAACACAGAAATCTACATTGTATGCCAGGTTCAAGCCCCAGACCTGGATGTTGGGCTTGCAAGTCCACACAGTTGCCTGCTGTTTCTGATACTTATTCTCTCTACCACAGGGAAAAGACAACCACAAGTCAGAATGCACTGCTAGCACTTACATACTGCAAGTGAAATCTCCTTATAGTGTCATTATTTAATCATCACATTATCACATTGTTAGGAGAATGCCACTTAAAGGTCCAGAGATAAAAAAGATGGATGGGTGGGTAAGATAGATAAGTAGGTAGGTAGTTTTGTGATTAAGTGATTGAGGGAGAGAGTAAGGGAGAGATGGGGGAGGAGAAGAGAGAGAGAGAGAGAGAGAGAGAGATCTTTCAAAAGGAGAAGAGAGGGGGAGAGAAAATCAATCCATGGATAAAATATCTAGATTTCTCCCACTTCTGGTGTTGAAATCAAATACACTACATTATTTATAAAACCTTAATGGTCCACATATTCTGGCTAATAATGGAAGACTTACCACCCCCTAACTTAGCTCTGTGTGTATGAATCAAGGTAAAGTTTTCCAATAACCTTGGCTCAGGACAGTATAACACAAGCTCAAAGACGCCATCAGAGACCCAGTAGCCAGATGTAGCTACTGATTATAAAAGACAGGATCTACACTGACTACTGAGCCATTGAGGGCACCTACACATTCCAGCAGTTAGGTGATCAGCAGAACTTCTGGACAGGAGCTCTGCAGAAGAAAAGAGAACACCGTCAGTCTTGAAACTAATCTGAAAACAGTATGAGTTCAATTGCATGTTTTATTTATTGACATTCTAACAATAATCTTGTATATACATTTTAAAACAACCACTAGATTTATTTGCTTATGCAATATGTATTGCTAGTTATATTGAGTGAATTGCCAGATACTCTCTCAGGTGCTAGAGATCCAGCAACAAATATAAAAGATTAATATCCCTGCTCTTCTAGCATTAATTATTATTTGTGAGAAAATTCACAAAGACTTACTTGGAATGTTTTATAGTGAAATAACTTATATGTGAAAAACAAACAAGTAAACCAAAAAAACAAGCAACCCCCCCCCCAAACCACCAATCTACGTTTTTATTGTGGCCTCAGAGCATCTTTGTTTGCTTTATGTCAGTTTAACTTGAGTAATCTAACGATGATACACATATGTAAAATGCAGTAAAATATTGTTCTCTGCTAAAAGTTGAAGATGATATACTTATTTCTACCAAATGTCTAAAGTAATAAGAAAACTGAAAAGATGTTTACAAAGTAATCAAAGCAGTAAATCACTCATATATCAGTTCTAAATTTCCCTCCCATAATACAATGTAGGTTTAAAAAAATTGAAAGATAGTTGTCCACTCCTTGATTTATTCATTTATTCACTCAGCCGCCCTCAAAATGCCTATACTAAGTGACTTCTCCATACATTATGCCAGTCACTGGGAATGAAATCCCTCCACTTATGGAACTAAGAGTCTTAAAATTTAAGGGGCAATTAGGGAAAGACAGAATTTTTTTTATTTTAAATTCTTTATTGTTTAATGTATTACATGTCTCCCTTTCCCCCCATTGACCTCTTCCTGGCCACCCCCAAACTCCAGCACATGCTCTCACCCCCCGTCCCCAAGTCTGTGTTCATTGATTATGCTCATATGTATGCATACAAATCCCTTGGTTAATCTCTTACCTCTTTACCCCCCGTCTTCCAAATAGATATGTATGGTCATTTCATTGAGTAATGCAACAGTGAAGAGGAATTCTATTTTCCATAAGATAGTCAGGAAAGCCTCTTTGAAACTGCGACATTTGAGCAGATCTCTTGAAGGTGAAAAACTATGCATAAACCTGGGGTGAGAAAGAGCACAGCTGAATAAGGCAAGAGTCAGAGCCAAGCCCTGAAGCAGGAAAAAACCGGAAGTAATGAAGAAGGCACTCAGATTAGCATGTGATCACTGTGGCCCCTTATTGTTTGACTTCTAAAATTACTCTAGATAGTAAATGACTATGCAACTTTGCTCCAAGTACACATGTTTTTGAATCCTACTTTTTAATGAAATTTAAATGCTTTGGCTATCACTTAGAAGAGATTGAAATAAAGACAATGCTTAGAACTTTAAATTAGTATAATCTGACTGGACATGCAGCTGGACCTCTGAATGAGTGATATTGCCAAAAAGTGGCTTTAAAAAAAGAGTTTGCTTTGTGAAAAGATGTCCAGCTTTCTGAGAGCTCTAAATATACAGATTTCAAGGGAATGCTTTAATTATTTAATCACAGATGTCTAATTTTAAGAAGGAACCCACTTGCCAAGTTGTAGTAATACTATTTTACCAGGCAATTAGCTCCTAGAGGAGGAGAATGGTGGAATTTACAAGGTGAAGTAGGTTTTTGATTGCTAATTCTTTTTCTTTTTTAAAATAAATTGAAAGCAACTCCATCTCTGAAGTATATACTGGCATTGCCTAAAACCCAGGGCATATATACTGAGTGGCCAGATTATTATGCATTCATAATGTTTATATTAGAGCATGAATTCATTCATGGGTGGGGTCTGGCCAGCAGTTGGCCGGCCTGCCTGCTGGTTGAACTCCTGGTTAAGAAGACAATTTGCATATTAGCCTTTTATTATATAGGATATACACTGAGTGGCCAGATTATTGTGTGTTCGGAGATCATAATAATCTGGCCACTTAGTGTATACCAAAAAGATAACAAAACAGTAACACCCTGTTTATACATGTTTTACTGAATCTTATCCTCAATGTAGAAATCAAACATTTATAGAACACAAATTTATATTTCATCAACCACTAGTGTTAAATGCATAACTCTTACAAATTAGACTAACAATTAAAATGAAGCAAAGATTTAGTTTGGTTAGTTTTAATGCCAAAATCCAAATGATTATCTTTTGTAAATTTTCATTTATATTTATATTAAAAGAATGATATTTTTAATCCTCAAAGCTTGTCCTACTTATCCACAAATCTTACTAAATCTGAAGAACTATAAAGTTAAGATGGTTATTTCTCCCACTTTAAAATTTTCTAGGTAATACAAAAAGGAAAAAGTATAAATAAAATTTTTATTTAAGACTACTTTACAGATTAGTGTCAACTAGCGAATAATACATATCTTAATGTTTATTAAAATATAGACACTAGAATATATAAAAAATATACTATAGCATAGAATACTAACCAATAATACATTTTCAAAGATTATGACTAAAAGTCAAAAGAAATAGGGCCTAAGTAAAAATGGCACATTATGTAATTCCGTTATCTAACAAGAACACAATTAAGCCATAGGGATGGGTGAGAAAACTATAATCAAGGTACTCATAACTCAAGTTCTATTCACAGTGTAAACAATCAAAAGAAAAATAATAAAAAACCTCCCTCCATTCTGGTTTAAGATAATTTCTTTGAGGCATACATAATGGGAAAGACAGTTTAAAGGGAAGAAAACATTGATTAGAAGTTAAGCCTGCCACCTGCTGTTGGAAAACTACTTGAACCAGAGTAAAGACCATTTCTTAAAATGTTAATGAAGAAGTTGAAGAGTTTACCATCCAGCATTAGAATAGGGATGCCATATAAACCAAACTAAGAAGTAAAGAAACCCAATGATGTTTAAACCTAAGGTGACAGATATAAAATATCATTCTCAAACTTTCACTATAAAGAAAAGAAATGCTACGTCATGAGGCATTCAATGAAAGGAAGAGTAGACTTGCCCTGTCTTTTGATTATCTAATTCTATTTTGCCCCCTATAAGTATATAAAACGTTAGAAAACATTTTTTTAAAATATTTTTATTTTTCATTAAATATTTTATTGATCTTTTATAGACAGGAAAGGAGAGGGATAGAGAGTTAGAAACATCAATGAGAGAGAGACATCGATCAGCTGCCTCCTGCACGCTCCCCACCGGGGATGTGCCCACAACCCAGGTACATGCCCTTGACCGGAATCAAACCTGGGACCTTTCAGTCTGCAGGCCGACGCTCTATCCACTGAGCCAAACCAGTTTTGGCAAAAACATGGTTTTTGAAAAGAAATTTTGACCCCAACACTATAGGTGAAAGTAAATAAAGAGGGATAAGCAATTTGATGGCATTGTCAGAATGTTAATTTTTCCAGGTCAGAATTGTAAAGTTTGAGTCTAATTGTGCCCTGCAATTCCCATCCATGATATTTCATAGTTTAGTGCATGCACCAGGAGCCTTATATAACTAAATACAAACATGGTCAGCTTCTAAAGCATATTTATGTACTTAACAGAACACATACAGCACTATGCTATTCTAACAAAGTGTTTACTTTAGAAATGAACTAAAACTGCCTCTGATGGGGTAATCTCATGTTAAGTGTTCTTTTACACACACACACACACACACACACACACACACAAACACACAGGCACACACACAGACACAAGGACACTGAAAGGTATTGGATATGTCTATTACCTTGATTGTGGTGACAGTGTCATGGGTGTTTGCCTATGTTCAAATTAATCAAATTGTGCACAGTGTGCAGTTTTTTTTGTATATCAATTTTAACTCAATAAAGTTGTTTACAAAAAACAAACTGCCTCCCATGTGGTTAAGAACAAAAATTCAATGAACTCCTATAGCTGGGAACGAAATCATCTACACACAGTGTGTCACGGGGTGAAATGATGCCAGAGGAAAAACCAGTCTTTTAGGTACAGGTGTCTCATTAAAGCATGTTCTTGTGGACTTTAATTCCTTTTGTGTTATGTCAGACTATTTGAGCCAGGGTCTCTCCATAACTAGCACATGGTTGCAGCCCATCCAACTGTTGCATACCTGAGATCCTGTGACTACACTGACCCAAAACATTTACACCAGCTGATGGTCACTTGATTCTCACATCACTCTGTTTAGTAAATGGCACTGCAAGTCCACTTGAAGATTTAAGGTGAACATTTTTGAGATGTTCCTGCTCAAGGCATTTTTATAAAAAGACATTCCTTGCCAAATAACTCCAGTCTGAACAGGACTGGGAAGGGATGGGGTTGGCATAAGATACTAAAACAAGCTTCTAAAGGTGAAACCACTCGCAGCCCATAAAAACAGACTCAGGCTAGTTTTTAAAAATAATATTTAGCAATCCTTCTCAATGAAACCCCCAATTTTTTAAAACAGGCATTGGGTAAAAAAAATGAATCATTTTACTCATTAAAAACACGCAGAGAATAAGGATGGATAGCTTTTAGCAAAGTAACAGCCTTGATGTGGACAAGTTTTATAAATTAATTGCACTAAATTCACTTGCAAATATCTCTCTGAAAGAAACCCCTAAAGCATTCTCTTCATACGATGTCTGCAGTGTGCAATACTGGTGAGGAATTCTTATAATTGAAAAAGAGTAAAATAATTTACATTCTATCAATAATAAATAATAAAATCAAAATAAGGTGACTGTTTTCTGAACCTGTAAGTAATAGAAAACATCAGTTGGTTCCCACAAGAATTCCTGACTAAAAACACTTTTATTTAAATCACAATTAACCCATTACTACTCTTTACTATTACTGGAGTTTTTTCAAATTTGTTCTCATTTCCAAGCCTTGGGCTATGCTCTAAAGGCATCAACATTACATACACATGATATTGACAGTTTCATTTATAAGCAAATCTCCACCAAGACTGCAGTTGCCTCTGTACAGAGTTGCTCAGCATTCAGTGTTCTCATGGTACAAAATTCATTTGCTCTCCTTTGGTTCTTCCCATCAAGTTTCACTCAGCTCATATGGACTGAAGGAGGGACAAATATCTGGGCTCTGCTCACTGCTCACTGCTCACCCCAGCCTTCTTCTTCCTCTGCTGGGTCCAGCTCAAAGAGCCTTTCCTAGAATTCTAAGGGACCTTCGTGGAATCCCCCAGAAAGTTAGTTGCATGCTACTAGTTAGTTGGCAAAGACCATTCAAGGACCTGCAACAGCATTTTCTCCCCCTTCTGCTCTCATTAGTTGATACTAAAATATGTCTATGCTCACAGTGGTGGGTTTTGACACTGTATGGATGGTTCGGTAGAGCAAAAGTGTTCGGAGAAATGCTATCAATGTAATTAAAAGTAAGAGTCAAAAAATAACCAGAAAAGATCAAAAGCTCAAGCTCTCAACTTATAATTGGAGATGGATTTTTGAGATGGTCACTGAAGGAGTGTGGAATGTAAAAAGGAAGAGGGATACTGAAGAGGTAGGGTCATTGAAAGTGACAAAGAACAAGAAGGAAAGGTGTTGGTCAATAGAGCCAAGAAGAAAAGGAATGTTAAGAGAAGGCCAAAACCTAGCCACAACACTGAGGCACTCAATGAGGCAACAGCTTCATGGCATCCGCTATTAACTAGGTAGAAGGGGAAGTTTATCAGATGGAGAAAACCAGAAGGTTGGGAGAGGAAGGATGAAGGAAGAGGAACTCTTGGGAGTTAAAAAAAAAAGTTTGAAAAGGTGAACATCCGGAGTCCAAGAGAAAGGGAAGATATTCATAGGCCTGGGCAAAGTCAAATTGAGGAAGGAAGTATTTCTTCCTGTGCAGGGTTGGGGAGGGGGGAGCAGTAGTGGCAAACTTTATCACTAAGTTGGAAAGGGGAAATAACAGAAACAAAACTGATGTTTATAATGATGGTAAGTAACACAGGGGAAATCTGGTTCCTCTTTCTATGAGTGGAGAAAGAGGTCAGTAGAGGTATTTGGCACACTAAAGGATAGTATAACCTTGAAAAAACTGGCTCAAGGAAGATAAGAGAATGTGTGTGTGGGGGGGGCGGGGGTGTTGGGGATAATTTTAGGAAGTGTGAATGGCAGTGTGCTGAAGAAGTAATTTTCAGTAAAAAAAAATAGCAAAAACCTCTCATTTAGACAAAACAGCAAGGCATAAGAACTCAGAAATAAAGGGGAACCCTCAAATTCTAATGAGAACACACTGGATATAAGTTGGCAATTCAAGAAAAGCAGTGAGCTTTAGAGTCTGATGAACAATCCAAACCACAACTGGGGGATCCAGACTCTGGGGTTGCCTATAAAACCCTATGTGGATGTGACAAGCCAGGAATGAACCCAGTTTACCTAAGCCCAGAATTACCTTGTCTCCTTCCTGACTCAGTGTTCTAACCCCATGTTCGTTCTCCTGCCTTCCATTTCTAGCTACTATGTAATGGCATCAAACTAGTCAAATTTCTCACTGACAAATATTATTCATTCTGACACTACCTCTTTTATGAGTCCTGTCCTGATTATTAAACTTTCTGTGATCTGCGAAAAAAACTGTAAAAAATTCCATACGATAATTCTTTTCATCCTACTACTGAGATCACTAATAGTTAACACAAACCCTATGTTGGCAGGAAAGGGCCACTTTTCTTTCATATTTGCCCTTATGGAAGTCAGGAGGGAACATGGAATTAGGGATGGAATAAATGGAGGTACTGTACTTAAAAGAGCAGAACCTGTATGATTTGGTGGAAAAGCAAAATAAACCCAAAATATGGATGCCCTCTATTGAAATTTATCCTTAGACAAAACCTTACAATCTTTGTGCTCTCGTATTATTATATCTTCTGATTTTCTAAGATTAGAATAAACCTGAATAAATTTTAAAAGCATGATAGAAAATTTAGAAACAGGAACTCTCAGGATTAAGTCAAGAAAAGAAGGTAAATTTTAGATGTGCCACTAGGGACAGACAGAAAACTCAGGAAAATTACCATTTTACCAATATATCAAATAACAAGTTACCAAACAGCATTTTCCAATGTGTGTTCTTTGGAGTATTAAAACAAGAAATGATTTACAAAAAAAAAAAAAACCAGTTTTTTTGAGTCTACTATATTTGGGAAGTGTTATAGTGTATCGCATGTTCCTCATAAATTTTTAATACAAATATAAAGCATAATCAGAATTCCTGTAAACAAGAAGAAGCCTATTTAATGTTCAGCATAGATATTTTTGAACTTTATTAAACCACAAAACTTTTTTCTTTCTCCTGAAAACATGTTTCGTTACTTGCCATCCTAGAGAGTACTAAAGACTATATGGGCCCCCATACAGTTAATCACATGTGCTGGTCAGAAGTTTGGGTGGCAGTAGACCTGTCAAGAATTCTGCTGAGGCAGCTGCCCCCAAACCAAGAAGATACAAAGAAAGAGGGATACTTAAGATAGCAGGCCACTGAAAATTACAAAGAGCAAGAAGAGATGTCGGTCAACCCAGTTATGGAGGAAAGGGGTGCCAGGCATGGGCCAATCTTATTGGCTAACTAAATCCTAATACCTAATGGCATCTGCCTTTATCTCTGTTTTGTTTCCTTTCAAAGCCACCAGTTTCGGTCACTGGGATCCAAATAATGACTGTATAGTACCCCATATTTTCCGGCATATAAGATGACTTTTTAACCCAGGAAAATCTCAAAAGTTGGGGGTCGTCTTATAGGGCGAGTATATCCCAAACTCTCTATTTTAACTGGAAAAGTTGGGGGTCATCTTATATGCCCAGTCATCTTATATGCTGGAAAATACGGTATCTTTTAAAGCAGTGGTTCTCAACCTTCCTAATGCCATGTCCCTTTAATGCAGTTCCTCATGTTGTGGTGACCCCCAACCATAACATTATTTTTGTTACGTGGCACTAGGAAGGTTGAGAACCACTGTTTTAAAGGAATTAAAAATAATTCAGAATACAACATTTCCCTTATTGTGAAACTTAACAATCTTGATGGAAACCATGGGGCAACTAAGAGAATTAAGCTCTCATGTTTTCGTGTTGGTTTCACAAAACCACTCAATTCATGCCATTAGCACTCAGGCCCGATGAAGGAAATCACATAGTCAGTTTCCAAACCCACTGTGTATATGGTGCTGTCCAGCTACTATGGCTCATTTCTATAGGAATCTTGGGCCCTTACAGCTTTAAGGAGCCTGTGGTGGTTAACCATTTACAGTACAAGACTAGAGGGGATCATTGTCATAAATGTCTCATATACAAATAGAAGGAACTTCAGTAACTGTCTAACATATTGAGCAAAGAGTTTATAAGAAGACTTTTTCAATTTTCATGCACTCTGCAAATAAAAGAGATTTATTTCTTTAATGGTAGACTCTGAAGGTGGTATTTTCGTGTCTTATTTTTGCAATCTGAACCTCACTTCACATGCTTTGCCCCTCATCGTATGGGGGGGGTGCTATAGTAGTGTTTAAGTGCAAACGCTTAGAAACTAGGCAGATGGCTTGCCCCATAGTGCTGAATCAGATACTTCCTGGACTATTTATTTCAATGCCTTGTAAGCAGGAGCAACTAAAACAGTCACATTCATGTTTGCAGTTTAACTTTGGTTGCTCATCTGTACTAGTAAGTTACATTTTAAACCCCAAACCATTAGTCAGCGTTTCCCCTAAGAGATGCTAAGTTGTTGTTTGTTTGGTGTTTTTTTTTGGGGGGGGGGTGGGATGGGGCCAAAAAGGTCATCTAAAAACCCTCCATCTACTATAACAATGGCTGCTCATTTTTAAAGTAGTGAAATTATCCGCCAGCCCCAAAATATCCTCATACTTTTTTGCAATCTCTCCTAATTACTCATCCTACTTTCCCCACCCCAAGCAACCACCGATCTGCTTTCTGTCATAGATTTCTTTCCATCCTTAAGAAATTTTATATAAATGGAATCATGCAGTATGTATTTTTTTTTTGGTCTGGCTTCTTTCATTTACTCCAGGGTCATCTATGTTCTTGACGCCTCAGTAGCTCTCTCCTCATTATTGAATAGTATCCATCATGGCTATACCATAATCTGTTGAGCCGTTCACCTGTTGGTGACCATTATTAGTGTTGCTTCCAGTTTTTACCTATTATTGGTAAAACTGTTATAAAAATTCATGTACAAGTCTTTGTGGAGACATATGTTTTCTTTTCTCTAGGATGGAATATCTGGGTTTTATGGTCAGTGTATATTTAACATTTTAAGAAACTGCCAAATTGTCTTCCAAATGTTTGTACCATTTTCCATTTCTACTTAAATGTACTGAGAGGTCCAGATCCTCCACAAACTTGCCAATGCTTGGTATGGTTGGCCTTTTGAATGTAGCCAAATAGGTGTGTAGTGTTTTTTCATTGTCATTTTGATTTGCATTTCTCTAATGATTAATGATGCTGAACATCTTTTCATTTGTTTGCCATTTGTATATCTTCTTTGGTGATTCATCTGTTCAAACAATTTACCCTTTATTCTGTTGTTTGTCTTCATATTATTGAAAATTCCAGTCATAATGGAATTCCAGTCAATAATGGTACAAGACTGATAACTAAGAACTCAAAATTTTACATGATTCATGGGTACCCAAGGACAAACATTTCACAATGATTACTTTCTAAAACCTATGCCAAACTAAAATATTCTCTAAATGTTAACAAAATTGAAATTCCTTTAAAGCTTGAAAAGGAGTTAATTATTTTTAATTATTATTGCTGCTAAGTCTACAGAGGCTCAGGACTTAATTAGTAAACAAAATAGTCTTATTTCCATATATTATATTAATATCCAAGCCATCATAGTTTTTCTTCAGTGCATTAGCTAAAATCACCAAAGATCCTGTCCCTAAGCCACATTTTACACTTTGTACTAATTCCAGTCTAATTCCATCAATTCCATTTTTCAAAAATAATTTCTTGGCAAACTTGTGTCCACATTAAAAAAGTGATGGATGCAAAAGCTTCTATCACATTGCTTGTGCATACACTAACAGTTAAAACATGATTTACAAATATGAAGATGAATTCTATTGATAACCTAAAGAACAGGCTAGATTCTAGGGGAGCTACAAGCTTTCCTTTGAGGAAAAGCTAGGCCATAGGTTCGCAGCTCAGTTGTTACAGTTGATGTGGGTTTCCTTTTAGATGCCTGGAAAATGACTATGCTGACCACATCCACATTCTGAAATACTTTTTGAGAACTTGTAACCAAACTGCAGGAACTGACTCATTTTGCAGTGCCCACCAGCCACCACACAATGGTTCAGAATAGACTCCAGTCAAATGCAGAAATATCAAGCAGCAAATTGTCTGCTTCTTTGGGGGAAGAAAAAAAGGGAAATCCCCAGGCGCATGGGGCAAAATGGCTCAAGTGCCAGCAGACCATCAGACATGACCAGAAAGACCAAACAGAACACACCACTTCTTGGGCAATACCTATATTTCCCTCAAAGCTAGAAGTCAGAGGCTAATAGAAAAGTGACCTTTCTGTCTTAGCTCTCTCTATTACACCTAGAAAGTAGGGTCAGTTGAGAGCAATATATATGGAGGAAGACTTGGAAAGATGGTATCTTAAATGCCCATTCCTAAATTGCTTGTTCACTAAAGCAGGAGCATAATTCATTGTCTTCCAAGAGACAAGCAAGAATGTCGGGGATGCTAGAAAGAAGTGAGGCAAGGGTTCAAGGACAACTAGACTTATTACCAGAGATTTGCTGGTACCCTAGGACTTCCCTACATCCTTGCTTACCTATTTATGCATCTTTCTGTCTGGGCTCGCAAGGCATCTCATCCAAGGAGGTCGTTGTCCTCATGATGTGTCAACTCTCACTCCCTCTGTCAGTGCAGAGTCCTACTTCAGAGGAGAACGGAAAGGAGAACACTAGGGCCCCTTCCACACAACACTCTGTGTTTCCAAATCACTAATTTCTCCTCCCCATGAGTAAAACTCTCATTCTCTTAGTTTCAGCCAGAGGCAGTAAGGAAATCCGGTCCAGTTAAATTGAACTATAAATGACAAAACCAATAACTCTTTTCTGCAAGTGGGTCCCTGGCTGAAAGAATATGAAGGTTAACCCAAATGCATAACTAACTAGTGGAAAGTCAGGCAAAGTGATAAGTATTAGGTATAAAGTCTCAGGAGGTATGTAGTAAGATAAACCTGGACAATACCTACTAGTATAAATAGCTATCAAGCTGTTCTAAGACTGGCTACATGGTCCAATGTTGATACAACATGTCTGTTCTCATTGATGTCATTATGTTTCTTAACATGTAAACTCCTACATGACAGAAACTGTACATACCTTACACAAAACATAGGAATGATGATAGTAAAATAATGATAAGGGGCTAAGTGTTTTTAACATAAATTCAAAAGATAAAAGTAGACACAATCCCATTCTTCCCAAGTGGCCAACTGCTTTTATTTTCCCACTCTATCCTTTCTGCCTCCAGTTGTAAAACAAGTACAGTACTGTGCAACACAACCTTTTAACCGGTATCAAACAAAAAATGTTCATGCAGAATTATAAGAGGGAACCTATCAATTGCATGAACATAAAATGGAGGGCCACCAAAAATACTTTTAACACACAAGTACTTAAAAACCATGCAGTCCAACATTCTACACTGTTTATCACCAAGGTTTCTTTTAATAATTAAAGTTACCATAGCAGCATTTTATGAGAGCCCTAACCAACATGTACACACTCAGGTTATGGGGCACAATGGATAGGTTCTCCAGAATCCCTATATAAATAACCCACACTCTAGAACCTGTATCAGAAAACACACAGACCAAGGTTGTGCCATTACAAACTTACTGTTCTCCTTATCTTTAGTTACCACGTCTTATGTTCCAGCAGTTTCTGACTATATGGCCAAATGTATGATCTACCCTTCACTACCTCCCAGACCTCATCTACTACTTTCCCCCTTGCTTGCTGTTCTACACCACGGCTCTCTTCTGCCCCTGAAACCTGCCCAACTTGTTCCTACGTCCACTACAGTGACTGTCTTCTCTGCCTGAAATCCTCTTCCTGCAGATACCCTTCTGGCTGGCTCCTCATTTCCCATGGATAATTCTCTGCATAAACGTTAGAAAAGCCTTTCCTGTCAGCCCTAGATAAAGTAGTTCTTCCCCGGTCCTCAGGGAGCTCCCTGTCTGACACAGTTTTATTTTATTCCATAGCATGTACTAACTCCTGCCACACATTTATTTGCTCAATCACTGTCAGTCTCCCCCCTCCATGTGAGCAGAGACCTGTTCACTGCTGTATTCCAAGACAGAGAACACAGTCTGGCATGTAGTAAGTATGCAATAAATACCTTTTTGTGAAATGACTATTTCCCATATGGTATCTTTGCCAGTTGTTCTGTTAGAAGCTGATGAGGTTTACATGGATCCTGGAACAATTTTTGCTAATACCCCATACTTCAAAGGCCAGATGGTTATGTCCCCAACATTACGAGAAATTGTGCAGGGATGAGTTAAGAAGGAATACCTTTATACTCTCTCTACTATCCATAGGTAGAAAAGATAAGGGTCTTTTAGAGTATGGCTATCAAACAGGATAGAATTTGATGTCTTTATTAACTTGTCTGAAAGAGTGCTTATTGTACTAAGTCTACGACATAGATTTAACATTTCATGCTGAAAGATATCAAGCATTCCTGCGTGATCAAACTGGTATCAGAAAACACACAGACCAAATTTGGGCTATTACAAAGAACTTGATGACTCGTTGTGTGTTTTCCAAAAAGTATAGGGAAAGATTCCCAGGTTTAAGTCATTACTAAATCACAAGTAAAGACTCTATCTGTCTTAAGGAAGAGTATCCCTAACTGCAGCATTGTGACAAGTAACACATTTTGAAGTGTTAGTAGCATAAACCCTCTTCCCTGTCTTTACCTCCCCAGAATAGAAGATATCCTTCTTTTTCACATTTTTTACTTAGTGATATTTTTTTTTAAAAAAACAACCTCATGAAAAATGTAATCGAGGGCAGAGCAGGACTTTGTACCTCCAAATTGATTTCAATTCTATTTAAAAATCATTTTCTAAGACATGGTTGTGGAGGCCTTTGTTCTCTCTTCATGTTCTTTAAACAGGGAAATGAGTTGAAAGCTCAGGGGAATTCTTAGACATTATTTATTAACACATTCTCTACTATGAATCTTTCTTCCACCTCCATTAAAGAAAGGAAATAAAACCAATTTCTCTGCATTATTTTCCTGTCATGAGCCTTTTCTTTCCCTTATTAAAAAAAGAAAGCTGGCTGCCAAAGGAAGATTAGCTTAAAAACTTTTATGACTGTCATTTTGTAAAATGTGCCTTGTCTAAAAAAAATGACAAAGAATCAAATAAGATATGTAGCCATTGAGGTGCAATGAAGAAAGTGAATTTGTAGTTTCTCCTCTTCCTTCCCTTAATGGACCCTAACCCTATTCTTTCTTTCATCTATCTGCAGGTAGGTGCTGAATGAGTTATGGGAGATAGTGGATGAATGAACGAACAACTTAACAAATAAAAGAATGAAGGCAGGCATGATTTGTATATCCTTCTACAGACAGGCTCAGTCCAAGGCCAGATTTTTAAAAAGATTTCTAAGCACTCTGAACTCATGGGTTAGGGTAGACTGCTCTTACCCTCTCAGTCAAATTCTCAGCCTACATCTGATAAAGGAGGAAATTCTCAATGTAAAATCCCCTTTCTCATATTCTGAAAATTTAACTCCTTATCCAAGCATAAGGTTTTATGCAAACAGATGACTTCTTATAATTATTTACTTAGAAGTTTTACCCTATCTAGATATCACCTAAAACTAGATGGTGGTAAAGAAGAAAAATTTAGTAATTATAGATTGTTACTCATTTTACTTTTCTATAGATTAATTCTATACCAGATAGAAGAAAGAATCTCTAGAGAGGTTGCTGAAAGTACATCCCTAGGACTCAAATGATCACATAACCTCTACCTTTCACCCCCACTTTTCAAGTGAAAATATTAGAGAAAAAAAATAGGGGAAGTTACATGAGTAAATTTGTTAGTGCATGAGATCAACTGAAAACAAGGAATTCCCCTCCTGGACTTCTGTGGCCTAATTAAAAGTCATAAAACACAAATGACTAAAACTGTTCCTGTTGATTTATAAAATAAGAAGCAGAAAAAGTCAACTTCATATTTCAATACTGAGAGGGCCAGGTCTGGCAGATGTGACACTTTGCAAATTAGAAATGAGAAGGCCATTTCTGAGACTTTCGGGTTCAGTCAACTTTTATTCTCCTTTTCTGCCAGAAAGAAGTACTTTCCATTTATACTGGCAACTGCCTATTTGGATTCAAAGCCTGGCTCCACAACTGATCAGCTGAGCATCACAAACATATTCTTTTACCTTACTATGCCTCAATGTCTTCATCTATGAAATAGGCATAGTAATTGAACCAAGGGGTTGTCAAGAAGATTGAGCAGTTGAATGCAAGTAGAGCTAATACAATAGGGCCTATCTAGAACATAGTTAAGTATGCAATAAATGGCAGCGACCATTGTCATCACTGTTTTACTTAACCTGATATGAAAAATACACATGGATCCATAGGGTTTAAGATTAAACTGGAGTCTGTTCCTAAAAGGATTTGGGAAGGGAACTCAAGTGTGTTAAGCACCATTACTCCAGGGACCACAAAATGTGCTTGACATGTGTTATCTTAACACAGCAGCCTTGTGAGCCAGTGCTGACACTCCACTCTCTGGGGCTTAGGGAAATAAATGGAGTAGTTTACTCAGCTAGCAAGAATCAAAGTCAGCTCAACGCACAAGTCTACATGTTTCCAAAACCTGGGCCCCTTAAGGAGCAAATACTGTAATGGATGCTGGGAGCAGGCACCTTCTTGAAGTCATGGTAACCACTGTCATATTTTTGATACCCACTGCAAAATGTCTGGAGGTTTGGAGAATTTTTTCAGGTAACCAGAACTTTGGAAGGACCTTGCAAAATGTTGCTGGACCTGTACAAATTCATAGTTTTTTCTCATTTTTAAGAACCCCAGTCTCACATTATATATATACCACTCAAGTCCTAACTGAGAGAAATCAATGGGTTTTCATTTTAAAAGTATTTATCTTTTAGAAAAGGGGGAAAGAGTAAGCTTTCTTCCAATACCACCACCAACAATGGGCTTTCTGTAGAGTAGGTGCCTCAGGAGATTAAACTCTTCTGGGCAGAAAGGAAGATCCTTTAAAAGAAAACCTTTGCTTGCTTTTCAAAATCAATGACTCCATCTTCTACCTTAAAGTAATCAGTTACACTTCATTTTTAAGCAAATTATTACTTTATTGGATCAACCTTTAAAGAAAGCAACTGGAAACTATTATGTTATTAAAATATAGCTAAGAAAAGTAAAATATCTCTAACTATATTGACTTACAAAAGCATATTATATTTAGCTTTTACATGCATCTAATCTATTCCTTTAAGAATTTAAAAGAAAATTAAGTATACAAATGCTCTAATAATGTATTTAAGTGACTGCATTATTTATAGTAAGTAATATATGTATTTCTAAATTATCTTTAATACTACAGAATGTATAAACTAGAATAAATATAGGATTAAAAGACAATAGACTGCAGTTGAGAGTTTAAGAACTTGAGCCAGGGAATATTCAAGATTAAATTATTTACAATTTTAAACATAACATGTAGAACAATTTTAATGATATTTTTAATTTTTCAAAGGAAAAGGGTAGCACATTCGTTTTAATTTGGGGGGGGATTAAATGTTATGTATAGTTTCACACTTTCCTATCTAAGTTGAAGGTAGTTCACAAAATATAAAAGTATTTTACTATGCATGTTCGCCTTTGCAATTAATTACAATCTTATTGAATTTAAAAATACTCAGTGATTGCAGTCCTCCAATTCTGATTGCACAATCAAAACAGTTTGTTTAAGAGAAAGACATTTCCATGGCTGTGAATATAAAAGAACTAATAATGAGAATAATCCAATAAGCAAAAGAACCTTAATTATTTATAGTAGTCTACGATTGACAGAAGAAAATTAGTTTGAAGATGGAGATCAAAGAGAAACAAATTGGAAACTTTAAATTTGCTCAAAGTTAACATTACTGCTGGTGTTTGACTAAAAGACCAAATGAATAAATAAGTAAAGCATACAATATGTCAAGAGATAAATGCTAACAAGGAAATTAAGCAGGTTAGAGGGATAAGGAATTTGGGAAATAGAATGGGGAAGTTGCTATTAGCATGGAATGAATTTTTTATACCTAGAAATAATGTATTGGAGAGACACCTTATATCCTTTCAGAGTCATGAAGGCTGCTGCCTAATTCCCCCCTGGTACCCCTTGCCTTGTCTTAGTGTGGCTCCCAGGCTAGGGAGCTCATCCCCTTCCAGGTGACCCATGCCCTCTCTCCTCACAGCCCAGACCTCCTGCTGGAGTTAAGAACCCAGAGAATGTCGACGCAATAACTTTTTCCACTGCTCAAGATAAGTTCCTTGGGGCTAAGGAAAAAGTTATTTTTGTGTCTTAATTTTTCCAACTAAAGAAGTCAGACTGTTGATCGAGATCAACGTTAGGGAACTTGTGAAGCGATTAGGAGCCTCTGAGACCCCAGGAACTCACACACTCCCACCTACGAGAGCCTGTTATAAGCATTCTGCTGCAGGCCCTGGTAATACCATGGTGGTAAAGCCATCGACTTTTAATGACACCAGGCACAGGGTGGCCAGGAATAAACAGTTGAAACATCTTTCAGACTCGGTCAAGTGTCCCAGTGCCATGTCTCCAGGTCGCTCTCAAACCTGAAGTGGACTCTGTGCGAGTAGACTGCAGTTAGACTACTGGCTTCCGAATCCTGGCTCTACAATTGCCTGGCTGTGTTACTTTGGGCAAGTTGCTTCATCTCTCTGTGCATCAGTTTCCCATGTAAAAGGGAGATGCTTATATTGGCCATATACAGTTTCTGTGAGGATTAAATGAGTTAATATATGTACCAAAGCACATCTACTGAGTATCCACTATATGCCAGGCACTGTTCTAGATGCCAGTGATTCATTTAGAGTAATGCCTGGCACATAATATAAGCGCCATGCATATCAGTAATTAGAAGTCCACCAATTCTTATCTGACATTTTATCAATTTAATAGGGCATCCATCAATATAAAACTCCAGAGTCTGGAGAAACACTCTTATGATCAAACATATTAATATTGCTACAATAAAAACATACGAATATTCCTATGATAAAGACTACAAATAGCTTCACATCAGTTCAGGTCATGATCTGCTACCAAGTTTTTGACCTTAAAATCTTTTGGTTTTCAGGACTTTTTGAAATTCAATAGAGATGATGGACCTATATATTAAGTAAGGGGGAAAACCCACTGAAGTCTATTTTTCCTTCTTAACTTCTAGATATGCCAATGACCAAATAGTCAAAACCATTTAAAAGTAGAAAGTAGAAAGTTTTTTAGGCATGGAAAATCCACACTGCATAACTAATTGATCCCCCAAATTAGTCTAAACAACCGCCCCCCAAAAACAAAACAAAACAAAACAAAAACAGTGTGCCATAAGATTCTCAGCCAACCAAATCATTTCCACAAACAACCGGTCTCTAACAATCTTTAAGGGTTTTTTTAAAGTAAGTTTTGAACATAGGGTAAAATTCCTAAATCTACCACTTTTTAATAGCACAATTTATCTTTCCCATGGGGGGGGGGGAAGACACGTTATTACATGAGCAATAATTGACTTAAAAGCATGTACCTTAAAAGAATACAGTGTCCTCTGTAATCAGCCTAGGGCAGATAAATAAGCATCATGCTGAAAGTGGTCAACTATCCAGCTTCCAAAGGAATTTTCTCCACCTTGAATTTTAAGGAAATATTTGCAGCTCTTGAAGAGGTATACCATAACTCATTCAAGATGTTCTCACTGCTGGTCCGTGCTGGATAAAAGACTGACACAAATCCATGGAAGCCAACTTCTCCTGCCTATTACCCCTGTTTGTTATTTATCTCCCCCAACTTTTTGGACCTTCTTCCATTTATTTTCTACTGAAGCATTGCTCTGTTCAGGACCTAGGGTTTAGCACCACCGTGGTGATCCATACAAGTCAGGAAGACATGAAAAGAACGGAGATACTTATGTTGCTTCATGGTTTCCCCCTCTTCTCATTATCCTCCTACTCACTCAATAAGACTGTGGTGGGAGGTCTGAATGACATTTCCAAACTGAGAACTTGAAGCTACATTTCAACACCCAACCCCTCAGTTGTCATAGGAACAACACTATGAGGCTTATCTAGGTTCTAACAAACACCCACTTGTTTTGCTAGCAATTAAAGCTCTCCCTTCCGATCAAGCATATACACACATACATATACATACCTTAAAAAAATGGGCACAAAGGTATACCATGTCAAAAATGTAAGAAACAAGCCCAAAAGGAAAGTGTCTCTATTTCTGACTATAAAAATACCAAATATAATTTGGGAGAAAACATTTTGAGGTCTGTCACTTGACCAGATTCCTTTTTATTTGTATCTTTACATACCCATAAAGACAAAGATGCATGTACACTGTTTACATAGTATACAAAGTATTAATACTTTCAATAACACCAGTGAAGAATTCAGGACAATGCCATGTTGCTTATTTTTCATATATTTTTGTAAATAACAGCACAGCAAACAGAACTGAAAACATGAAGATCTAAAAGAATTATTCTGGAAAATGCTTTTCAGCATTTACTGTTTCAGTCTGCTTCTATCGTGTGTTTTTTCTTTTTTTCATTCAAGACAATAGATTCTAAATGGATGAGTCAAATCTACAAATTATATAGAGGATTTTTTCCATTAAAATGGCAGGGTTTTTTTTTTTTTAGCTAGATTGTTAAATCATCATATTTTCCCCAAATAATTACATGAAATACAGAGCTGAAAATACTTGTGAATCACTGAATACAACTAGCAGTTGAGTGTAAATTATCTGTCAATGTCTTAATTCTTCATCACCATTTTTCTGTCTTCAATACTCTAAAACCTATACATTCATGTGCTTCAAGGAAATGAGTAGACTTTTTTCCCATCTTTAGCCACACCTTAATTAAGTCAAATAATTGTAATATTCACACTTGCATCACTGATCTGATTTATGGGAGGACCTGCCCCTAAAGGCCATGCTTATCTTGCCTTTTGTCTGTGTCTTTGAAAGCTGTTTGAGAATAATAATCTTTAACATTCTCAAATAATACAAGAAAAAAGCCCAATTAATATATCCCCATGGATCCATTTCCCTCTCCTCCACCCTCATCCCACTCTAGTGCCAGAGAAAACTACAGCATTGCTGCATTTTATTACACATTTTCCATTTCGAGTTATGGATTTTAAGATTTTGAAAGCAACAGAATGGGAACCAAGTCAGAAATGCAGATTCAACCTTCCATTTGGCTTAAGATACTGAAAACAAAATAAATAATATTATATCCTAAATAACCCAAAATGCACAACTCTGATAACAGCTTTAATTTTATGGATTCACATTTATATATGGAGATCACCAAAGTTACCTATATAGTTTCTAACAGTTAATAATTCTTTTCTATTTGATTCCATAAATATATATCACATGACTGCTTCTATTGACCATTAATAAACTGGTAAAATCAGGTAGTCACCCACCATTCTATTATGATTTTCTTATTCTATTCACCTTTTCCAGCAAAATAATTCTGAAAAAGCCAAGAAAAGAAATCAGACATTCATGCCTAATATAAACTTGTTTCCTTAGAGTTCATGAATAAGAACCTACTGGGTAGAACATAGGTATTCAAAGCTTTATTGTATTTTTATGGACAACTTAAACACAAAGGAAGTTCAGATTCAAGATTAGAAAACAATTTACAAGTTTTAGAGAAAGATAGACAGGCACACCAGTCAGAATTGCTAATCAGGACCTTTCACAGTGTAATGGACCATATGGAAAAAAAAACGACTCCTTTGCTAGATTAATGTAATCAAATAGAACAATGTTAAAATTCATTATACAAATGTAAAACATCTATTATCATCTTGATCTGCCTTTCATAATCAGGAAGAAATGTTTCTAATGCATTACTGAAACTTTCATTTTTGTAGAGTCCTAACTGAATATTGGGCATCCTTAGATAGAGGGATGGAAAAAGGAGGGCAAGGTGACTAATTATAAAAGCATTCTTACAAAAATCATACATACTCTCCACACTAGATGGAAATCTACATCCATGGAAAGTTAATACTACCGTGTTACCAAATAACCCATTTTGATCCCCCCATTAAAAAGAAAAAGGTAAAAAGGTGGGGGAGAGCCAAACTAGTTGTAATACATATATTTGCCCAAACTGGCAATGCTCACTTAATCTCTGTTCATTACCTGGCTGCTTCTAAGCCTTTATGCTATATTCCTGGGTTGCTACTTTTTCAAATTCCTCACTCTGTTTATGGGTTCTGTGGTTCAACACAGTTGTTAGGGATCTGTGAACAATTTCACAATTCCCCCACACCCCCCATATGATATCTATTAGGGAGCAATGCCATTTTTCAACTTACCAATCCTGGATAAAGCAGTATTTCCTGGTGACAGAAGGCTGCTTCTGTTCGCTACAACTCCCTCTTCACAGCTTGATATAAATCTGATTATATAATGTCTTTGTTCCAGATCACACGAGGTGTTTTCCTACAAAAGTTTTCTAAAGGGTTATCTGCATTTCATTCCTGTGACAAAACGAATAAGAACAAGGGGGGGGGGAGATAGGGAGTAAGTCCACACAAGTTCCTGGCAAAGATTTTTAGTTGCATTTTTCTGAGTTTAATCAGTAAGCTATATTAAAGTGACAGTTACCAGTTCAGGAAGCCAGAGTTTTTGATCAAGTCAGCCACAACCCGTTGGGTGTCTTCCACTGATGCACGGACTCCAAGCAAGCAATCACTTGGTCATCTATCACATGTGGCTGAATCACTGGCCACCCGCCCCTCTCCACCCTCTGGCCCCCATTGAGCAGCAGCCCAGGCAGGAGAGTGGTCCGACTCCAGAAGTGGGACCTCTTATAGGGACCCGCCAATTAGCTGCTGACCAATCACAGGCAGCACCTAGTACCCAAGTCACATGACAGGGCGGTCCCTCTGACTGCAGGATTTCTGAATTACTGGGGTTATACAAAGGACACTCATTCAGGAAAAGAGAGGGGGGGGGAAGCCATAAGCCGAAACAGAAAACGCCCAGGCTGAGACAACTCCGGCTTTAAAACAGGCAACACCCAAGCCTCACACAGACAGAGAGATAGCCACAACCAAGGCAGGATGGAAATCAGAGGAATGCCTGGCACATATTAAAAAAACAATCCCAAAGCAGAGGCTGAGTTTACAAAGCCACTTCAGCCATAACCCTACTCCTCCTCACCCTTCCTCTCCAGTCTCTGTGACAATTTCACATTCTGCATTATTTAAAGAAGCTCTGGAAAGCCCCTGCAAAGCCATTGTGAGCAAAATGTGGGAGACACACGGCCCCCTTCTCTCCTTGTTTTCTCAAAACACCCTAAAGGAGATTCAGCTTGCCATGCAAACGTTTCAGAAATGAAATACCTTCCTTTCAAAATGTTTGGGCAAATCAAGGAAAATTAAACATTGTCAAGACACATTTTTATGGTAACCACCAAATAATATGTCTCTCACACCCGTCCTTTTTCATGTAATCATTTTAGACTGTTCACATCAAGTTCATTCTTGTTAAGGAAACGAGTCCCCCTTAATGATTTATTTTAACACCATTACTTTATTTCTGAAATATTTTTTATGTCCTCGGAAAAATTCAGTTGTGAACACTCCTACCATTTCTTTGCCACAAGCTCCCCACCCCCAACCTCACCCCACCCCAGGTGGTACTTACAAATGTTCTTTGTTAGGGTCCTTCAGCTTCTTCCTACCCACCACATCTGAAGGCAAAAGATGGGCGCAGCTTCACCCTTTAAACCTGAAGGCCCTATTTTGATGGGGCAAGACTATATATAACAGCTCCTTCCCTGAGATGAGCCCAGAACACTGTGCTGCTTGCCATTCCCAATTTATGGAAGGAAGTGTATGTCAAACAAACCAGGTGATGACTCAGACTGCCTCCCCCAGACACATTTTCCCTCGGATGGGAGGGTAGTGTAAGCGCAGACCATTTGGATGTGACTCAGTTTTATTAGACTGGTGGTTGTAGTTAATCTGACAGGCTCACATTTTTCTTTTGTAACTTGGACATTTGAGGATCAGAATGCACTTTCTCAATGGTTTCAAAGAACTGGCTCATGTCAGCGAGGAAGTTAACAGTGATTACTTTGAAGGTATAGCAAGTTGGGGGCTCTATTCCCCAATATTGAAAGCTTCAGGATTATTTGTTGGAAACTTTACAACGGAGGCTACCAAACATTCGAGTTTGCCCGACAGCAGTAACAGAGTGTCGACCTGTAGGTCTTCTGAAGACTTTTAGCCTGGGGGACTCTTTCTGTCCTGAGGGCCCCAGTTTAAGTGTCTAAGTCTGGGGCTCATGTGGCAGATTCTTCAGGAAGTGGTGGGGAACAAGACAGCCATGTTGCAGCTTTCACTTTTGCGATTACTGCAATTCACATTCTAAATGGAGCTACTCACACGCTAGCACACATGAAATACAACCACCTCTCTCTCTCTCTCTCTCTTTCTCTCTCTCTCTCTCTCTTTCTCTCTCTCTCTTTCACACACACACACACACACACACACATCTGTACAGTCCTTTAATTCCAACTTGCCTAAAAGCAGCAAAATGAAAACTTGAAAACCATCATAAAGTCATCTGTGAAGGTTCAAATTAAATAAGTTGACATCCCTAAAAGTCTTCTTCTTCAGTAAAAAGTTTGCTACCAAGATGGGGGTGGCGTTATGTGGAATAAATGGTTCCCAGGTATTACACAGACAGGAAGAATGTAGTAAGAAGTACAAGTCCCCACACAAGAAATCTGGAAGGCTCCATTTGAGCAGTTTAACTACAGTTATCTCTCTTCAGCAGACTTCCTTTAACTTTGAGTAAGGTCAGCAACTGCTTGGATGATACCTTCATGTATAATTAATTTTGTTATAGCACAGAAAGCATGTTCTATAACATATAAAAATGCTCACATACCTGATTTTCAAATTGGTAGAAGAGGGCAGAAAAGAGGTATATGCCCCGAGACAGTGAAAACTAGCTAAATCGGGAATTGACAATTCACTTTACCAAAATATTCCCTTAGGGTTTTACTGGAATGCACCCCCACATAAAGCTTCCTCCCAGTCGCCACTCCTGTCCCCAGGCGATCTCCAAATGATCCAACTGTGTCAAGTTCTCATAAACCAGAACTACAGGTAACGATGCAGACAGACAGCCTGGGTTCCAATACTGGCTCTGGGAGGGACTTGGAAAAGTCATTTTATTTCATTGGGAATGAGAAAATACAAGGAAGGAACAGAAATCACTGCCTCAATAATGTCTGCTACCACTATTGGCTCACTAAGGGTCAGCTGTCTCTCTCAAAACCAATCTTCCTACTCTTGGGGCTGGGGAGAATCTTGTTCACTTGAGCACTGACAAGTGACGAATCATGTATGTTTTACAGTGATCAAAAACATTTGGATAGCTGCTAGATTCATTTTTTAAAAATATATTTTATTGATTTTTTACAGAGAGGAAAGGAGAGGGAGTTAGAAACATCGATGAGAGAGAGACATCCATCAGCTGCCTCCCGCCAGCCCTCCACTGGAGATGTGCCCGCAACCAAGGTACATGCCCTTGACCGGAATCGAACCCGGGACCCTTCAGTCCACAGGCCGACGCTCTATCCACTGAGCCAAACCAGTCTGGGCTAGATTCATTTTTTTTTATTAAAACAAGGTATCCTACTTTGAGATCGGATGATTCGTTTTGTAGACAGTATATGTGAGATTCCCAATATTAGAAAATTTTCATAGAAACATAACCATGCAGCCATACGTATGCCTCTACAGACACACACACACACACACACACACACACACACACACACACACACAATGTCTAGACTTATATAAGACCATCTGAACATTTCTTTTATGAGACCTTGCCTCTGTTCCAGCCTTTTCATGTTATATAAGCAGCCACTTTACCCGTCTTCCTGAAATGATTTCAGATCTAAGGAGTAGACTGCCCTCAGAAAAGTTTTATTAGTTGTCTTCTTTCCCCACCCATTTTTAAAGAACGAACTGACTCAGTTTTTTTCTTTTTTTTTTTTAATGGCAACTGGGTGGGAGTGAATATGGGAGTGGGCAGGGTGGGAGAAAGGGAGGAGGAGGAAGAGGAGGTGGTGGGAGCCAAGAGCTGAATCATAGCCATGTGAGTAATCTTAGGCTTTTTTTTTTCTTCCTAAGGGCATGAATCAAATTAAGCTTGTTTTGCTGTGGGTGAAGGAAGAGGAATATAATAGCATGAATCAGAGCAATTATCAAATATGCGGCACTTACTAAAAATTAATTACAATCACTGCCTTTTCTTACATCTCTGCCAAAAAATGCCCAGAGAGCTTTTGTTAATCAATATAATCCTTTACAAAACTTCTTAAGTTTGAACTTGATTATCCCTCTCTTTCCTTTAAACATTTCCTTTTACACATACATTTCAGAAACAGGAATCATTTGGGAGCTTCTGTGAGATAATCTTTGGCCTTTGGAGATAAGTGTGAAAACAACGTGGCACATATGGGGGTAGAGACCAGGTTACAAACTCTCTAGCCATGAACTCTGGAAACACAATCCTGAGTTTCTGAGAACAATTGCTCAGAAAAGAGTTTAACCTCTCAAAGGCATTCCAACAGGAGTGAGGCATACAACAACAAACCTTCGGGGGAAAGTGGGCATTCCTTCCGTAATAGTCTTCAGTGAGAATAAAGTTATCATACAAAACTTGAACTGCTTTGTACTGCAGTAAGTGAATCCTCATCAACTTAAGAATGTATTAGGAGTAATACTGAGGAAAAAGATGGGTCAAAACTAAAATCGTTATTTTGGAACTTATGTAGAGAATAAAGACATAGCTCAGTTGTTTGTAGACAGGGTACATATCTAACCAACTTACATAAAGGCACTTTCTTTTCGGCCATATATTTTAACCCAATCTATTTAGTAATTTATAGAATATAAATATTACCATGGGGGAGAAACTGGCTTTCTAAAGAGAAAGGTTGATTAACCAAATATTTTCTACTCCCGGGCAAGTCTGTGCATTAGGAAGTCAAGAGGGCATATTTTGAGGTTAGTGACACATTTGCATTTTTTTTTCTCACTACACCAACAAGCTAAAATGCATGGTCCCTTTTGTTATCTATCCACAGTGTTTTTTCCTTTTAAACATGGGTATGGGCATACTGTAGATAGACAAATGCTACCAATGCACTTAGTATCCTTACAGAATATTCCACATACAGATCAAAGACAATAGTGTCTTACACAGTTAGGTTTTCCAAAATTCTATTTTTAGGATGATGTTTTACGTATGTGTGTGTGTGTGTGCGCGCGCGCTGCAACAATCTTTACAGGGGTCTCCAAAAATATTATTTCAAGAGCACTCTGAATAGGCAAAAGCTTTTAACTTTTCCATGTCTATGTGTTTCACAATTGGAAATTTTAATCTGTAATGACAAGCATTGTAGGGATGACAATTTGTATCGCAGGTTTAACTATTTCCAAATATGCCTACAGATCATTAATATTTTGATGATTTTAGTCAAGACATATTTACATAATCTACAGATATATCCATATTGAGTTCATGTAAAATGAGCCAGATCTGTTTTCAGACTAAGTGACTTGGATTTCTCTACCCTGAGCCCACAAGTTCCTTGCCATGCAACCTCAGCCAAGTTAATGGCATTAACTTGCATTTAACTTTCTACCTTTCAAGTCGCTATGCTCCCTAGTTAGAATCTCCAGTTTCTTTTGTAGTAGAAATAATATTGCCAAACCCAACTTTGTCACACCTTCTCCCATGTCTATTGCAAGAGACTAGAGGTGTTCAGAAAATTTCAATACATATTTTAGTTCATTCTCTTTTTCAAAATGTTCTAAATAGTAATTGTGGGAGAAGAGACTGAAAAATAGGTCTTCTCAATTCTCAGAGTTCAAGTCCTCTGACTAGTCCTTGAGTGTGCTTTGCATAGGTTTTTTTCTGCTCCCTAGTATACCAAATATGGGTTGGAGTAGGATGATTACATTCTGATGTATGGAAAGAAATAGAATGTTCAAAGGTATAATTAATTGATGCTAAGTATAATTTGATCTATTATAAACTGCAGCTGAGCTATAGTTATGAGAGGTGTCACCATAGGAGAAAGTGGGTGATGGATCCTTGAACTCTCTCCACACTATTTTTGTAACTTCTTTGGTGTCTATAATTATTTCAAGAGAAAAAGTTGAAAAACAAAACCTGCAGAGGTCTGAAAATTTTATCTACAAACTAACCATAATAAACCAAAGTCAAAACTAATTTCTGGATAATTAGTCCCAATAATGCTAGCTCTCTATCACTTAATGCTGGAGAAAGACATTCAGTAGAAAATCAAGAAACTATAACCCAATTACCTGACCAAACCTTTCTCCTGATTTAATGCATATGGAAAAGTAACACTTGGTATCTTAAAAACTATAATGTAAATTAATAACTATGAATGATAAAGTTAAGATTGATACATTAGTTTTGTAATTCTTCGACTTAGAAAAGACATCCACTCTACTTCATCCAACCTGAAATATTGATTAGAGGCACTTCCTGTTTTTATGTAGCATGAGGAAAGAAATAAACATTGCTATTAGCTACAACAACAGCCCTGGATGACAGTCAAACTAGCTTCTCGTTGCTTTGTTCTAGGAGATTTGGCAGTTTATCCTGACCTCAGTTGCATTGCTTGGCTTGTATCTGGAAGTCCTTCTGCATGTATCTCAGCAACAAATAACACAGCTTCAACTACATGTATTTTCCTAGCTGTTGCTTTGTAAGAAAATGTGGGATTTCAGTCATTTCTCTGATAAAGAACATTTGCTTTACTGATATCAAATTTACTCCTTGCTGTTCCCATACCTTTCTTTCTGTGTACAATTACATTTTGTTTCAATGCAAATCAAATTTTATTTCAATAAATGTAATCTTATTGAGAGCATAACAAATGGCATATATCCTCAGCCATATGCAGAATCAACAATACAACTCAACTAAACAGAGCATGAGAACAGCTATGATTGACTATGTCAATGTATTGGTAGCAGCAACTGCTTCATGACCACTGACTGATAAATGACAACTGAGAGAGGCTATCCATTCTAATATGCACCCCGTCTTATAAGTGGTCAAATGTGGAGGGTGGGTAGAGGGACATCTTACAATATATGAAATATCAAAGATGCTATAGGTCTTATTACATCCTGAGGAAATTCTCATTTCCTATAGCCTGTTTCTGACCACATCATCCAGATAATTCATTAAAAAAATTATTGAGTACTACTAATTTCCAGATACCATGCTAGGTTCAGGAGATGTAGCAATTAACAAGAGACAAAGACTCTGAGTATTTTAGTCCAGATGGGAAGACCATACAATCAAATAAATGCAAAGTATGCTAGCTGATAATGAGATCTCTGACAGAATATAGAAGACAAAGATAGTGTGTGTGTGTGTGTGTGTGTGTGTGTGTGTGTGTGTGTGTGTGAAGGTAGGTGGGGGGAGTGGGGAGTAGAGTGGCTATTATTTTGTTTAGGTTGATCAGTGAAGGAAGGCCTCTCTGATCAAGTAGGCATTTGGTATCTTAAAAAATTTACATTATAGTTGCTGAAGGAAGGGAGGAAGTGGATCTCATGGAGCTAAGCAACAAATAAAGTAAGGCAGAGGAAAGATCTCGTGCAGGAGCAATGAAATAGAACATACCTGGTAAGTTTCAGTGATAGTAAAGGGGACAGAATCACTCCAACAGAATGGGCAAGGGAGAAAGAAGATGACATTAATTGGATTGGGTAAGAGTGGGATGGAATAGTTCACACAGGACTTTCTAAGCCAGTCTTTCAAGGGCTATATGTTCTTTACCTGAGAGAAATAGAAGACCACATTAAGCTTTTCATTACAGCTGAGTGAAACAATCTAAAAGGATAAATCCTGGGGGCAAGAGGAGAATAGAGCACCTAGTCAGATTAGATGACAGCGGACAGGCCTAAGTGTTCTCAGTGGAGTTAATAGGTTCTTCTCTTAAAACATGTCAGATTATGGACATGTTTTAAGAGAAGAACAGATAGGATTTGTAGGAATCAATAGTGACTCCAGGGGTTCTGGCCAGGCAACTGCAAGAATGGAGATGCCATTTCCCAAGATAGAGCAGGCTGGGTTTGGCAGGGGTGGGAAGGTCTGCAGAGGCAAATGAAGAGCTGGGTTTTAGACATGGTAGGTTTAAGATGTCAATTAGACATCCAAACAGAGATGAAGCTGAAATTAAGCAGAGTTCCAAGATGAAATCATCTGTGTTTAAGTGATATTTAAAGCCAGGAGATTAATTTTACTTTGGGAGGGTGGACAGATAGAAAAGTGGTAGGAGGATCAAGGTACTTGAATATGAACAGGTTGGGGTGATGCCCAAAGGAGATTGGCAAACACCACCTCCCGGGTAGGCAGAGCACCAAGTATGGCATCAAGAAAGCTAAGTGAAGAAAACATTTTCAAGGAAGAAGGCAGGAACAATTGGATTCACTCCTGACGGCAGGATAAAGAAGTTAAAAACTGGGGACTCATCACTGGATTTGAAATGTGGAGGTCCTGGGCACTCTTGACAGGAGTTATTTTGGGAGGATAGAGGAAAATGAAGCCTGCCTGGAGCGAAGGCAATGGACAATGTGAGGAGAGGTATTCAAGGCAATAAACAAAGACAATACTTTCAAAGAGAAATGGAACAGTAGCTGGAAGGGGACATGGATGGGAGAAATGGAAGATGCTGGGAACACATGGATAATTGCAGGAGCCTTGATTGGGAACTAGATAATGGGTAAGGTAATAGAGGAAAATGGCCCAAGAGCACCAGCAAAGGTGGGAATATACAAAAGGTCAAATTTTACATTGTATATCTGTCCAAGACCTTCTCTTTGGACATGGATTCATTTGTTCTCCTCTGTGACATTTTGTTGTTTCTGTTGTCACATTGGATATAGTAAGCCATCAGCCCCAATCCAGATTTTTAAATAACGAAAGAAATAGATTAAAAAAAGAAAAGAATAAACAGAAAAACTTTATTGTTGATGTCACCCAGAGTGATCTGTGGACATATATTGAAATATCTGGCAAACGTTAAACCACAAGCATTAAACAGAACTGTGAGTAATAAATGGTGTTTGCTTTTTGTTTACACAGCTAACAAACACAATGAACTCAAAGCAAAGTGCAACAATACCAAATAATCCTAAAAATAATTAAAAGCTACTATAGCAACTATAATATTAGTACCTTAGTCACATTGTTTGGAAACACCCAACTAGATGGCTTATGCAGATATATCACCTGGAATTCCAAGACAAACTTCAGATTGAATATCTCTCTACTAGTGACATTTATCATCCTAGTCAGAGGCACTCCCTTTGTTATATATTTCATTTGACAAGCTGGTGCCCATCAGGTAGAGTCTATCTTACCAAGTTATTGGCAACTGAGGACGTCAAGCCAAACCATTGAGCTTCTTGAGCTCTGGACACATGAGTAACCTAGAAATTACATTAAAATGTACCTCCAAATTTCTGTGTATCAGGTAGTGGCTGTGAAAAGAAGCACCAAAATTCTCAGACCATCATCAATGACCAAAAAAAACCAATTGGTTTACCTAAATTAGTTTACTCTAGCAAGGCGGACAACAGAGTAAGGTTAGGAGCACTGATTCCAGAGACAGAGTGCCCAGGTCACATATCAGCCATATGCAGAAACAACAATACAACTCAACTATTTACTAGATGAAATGGAGCTAGATACGTTTATTGGCTGCCGAAGGCTAAACAACCAGCAAGTGTGGGGTTAACAACTTAATCAGGGCTCCCTTCCACCTTGCCTTGGGATGTGGGATCTCCCCTGAACAGTACTTAGTTGCCCAATGAGAGCTGCCAGGTTATAAGTACAGTATTTCTTAGAGGGGAAGTCAGGATTTCCCATGGTCTTTCTGAGAGGACTGTGGTCTCCACCCTGACTGCTGTCAAAGTGTCCATCCCTCCCTGCCTCCCCCACATCATGTGGCTTGAGGCTCCCAGGGTTGTTCTAGCCAGGCATGTCACCTACTTTTAGGCCCCAACTTAGACAGAACTCAATAGATGAGACAAAGAAACAATTATATGGAGAGCTTCCATTTCAAAAACTGTACACATTGTGAGAGGAGGAAGGGCTAGGTGTGCCATCAGAAGGAGAATCTCAGGGTATTAACGTTTAAATTGGTATTACCTATAAATGCTGTGCTCTGACAATCAGTAAATGAAATATTGATTTGCTTGTCTAAAAAAGGACTTTTACCTCACTACATGTGCAGTCTCGGGATGGACTTTGGGATAGTAGAGACATACAAGAAAGAGACCACGCCTTCCAAATGTTAAGACATAATTGTAAAAACCAGGCACAAAGATTAGGAATGATAATGAATAATAAGGTAATATGTAGGCTCTAAATTAGCAAAACAGGCAATATCTTAAATTTTGGAATGCTTTCTTCAAAGGAAATTTACAAGAAAGCCCAATATATAAAACAGATCAAAGCAAGTATTCTGGTAGATGCTCTACTGCCTCTCCTCACCCTCAAACCCTGCCAGCACTCAGCCTTCAGAACACTTGAGAAGGACAGAGGGGTGTGCTTTCCAAGCATCACCCATGAGCAGGTGGGAATGGGCTCAATAGGAAGGAAGAACTGCAAAGACACAGATGTGGAGGCAGAAACAATGTCCCAGGTGTGCTTAGAAGACAAAAAAAAAAAAAAAAGCACAACTGTCAGGAATAAAAGATTCATGGATGGAAGGATTAGAAAAAAAACTGACACCTTGATTTCTCTTTCCTGACTTAAATTCTAATCTTGAAGAACACGCAGCATGTGCTCTGCAGCTGTGGCCTGGGAAGGCTGGATGAAGCATGAAGATATGGATCGCAAGAGCACTGTCCACTTGCAGTGAGATACACTTCTCATCCCATCCTGGCTTCTGGTCCTGGCTCTCAACCAAGGACTCCCCCCACCCCCATCCCACAGGGTAATCCCTACAAAAAGAGTCACATGAAGATGAACGATTTAACCAAGATGCCTCCAAGGCTAAAATACCAAATGAAAAGAATGGGAAGTCAGAGCAAGTGTTAGAACATGTGTCTCTGTTTAGCATGGCAGACATTTCAACTCCCTCTCTCCCCACACACAATTACCTGCATTTTACCTTGTGGAAAGGTAGGTTCAGTGAGCCAAATTTCCCATTATTTCAAGAGGAAGAAACACTGCAGCATTGATAGCACTGTTTGAGCCAAAGAGACTATATCTACAGATACCAGTATGCATTCCTGCATTAGAAGAGGGATCAGAGTCTGCCTTGTCTACTCTCCTGGTCCCATCCTCTTGCCCAAGGTCTAACATACATGAGTTCAACATCTGTTAAATGTTGGCACATCAGAACCAAATATTAGATTAGGCAGCATGTTGTAAGCCAACTTCTTTGATCTCTCCTCCATTAGAGAAACACAGCATCTTAGGGTACTTGCTTCTAAGTAAAGGTAAATCTATGTATAAGTTACCAAGTCACTAGCTATTAATAGTGCTAGGGTCACTGTATTTACTCTCCACATCTCCATTTTTCAAGCTCTTTTGTTAGGCTGCTATGTTTACCTCAGTCTCAATCTGATCTTTTCCTTCCTCTATTCCCCTCTCACCCTCATGAACGATTTTACTCAGGGCTTTACCAAGAGAAAAAAAAAATCACATCACTAAGTAAATGATGAGTGTTAAGTGCAGTTCCATATCGGGCTGGCAAGGTGTCACTATATCTATCTCCTCCTTCCAAAGAACAGAGGTCCTGGGCTCCTGGGCTCTGCCCTTCAGAGCCATCGCTGGTCCATGCCAGACAACTAGAAGGGATGTGTTTGCACAATATCTGTGGAGCTCTTATATCAAAACAGATTTCTGGGTTTTTGAGATGTATCCCGATTCTCTGCTCTCAGTAGCTCTGGTTGGACTTTATAAAAAGTCAAGTGTGAGGTTTGGGGGATCAGTGAGTTCCAAGTGGACAGAGTGAAAGTTCTACCTAAGGAGTATCCTGTACATCCAAATGAAACAGCCCTACATAGTAATAAGGAGACAGCTCCCCACATCAACCACTGAAGTGAGATACTTAATCAGAGAGTCAGGGCAAAGACAAAAATGTCCCAGAAATGAGCAGCTGCTAGGATTGCCAGGACTGAAGAAATTTTTGATCATCTTGCTGAGAGCCTGCAAGACTTTGGGAGATGGTGCCATACTCAGCATATGAAGATATACCATTCAAGGCCAACTTTTAGAGAAAAAGAAAAAATGGGGCTTAAGAAGAGTAGAAGACAGGTTTCATTGGAAAGGCCATTTACTGGAGGGTTTATGGTTGTTCAAGACTCAGCATTCACAACTAAGGAATTTCTATCTGCACCCATCCTCAAACACACTCCCTTCATCTTCCACACACCTCAGACAAGTTCTGATCCCATACTATCCTTCTATTTGCACTTGGCCTCTAGTTATATTCTGATCTCCGCCCTATTCCTTTAAGAATGCCAAAAGGTAGTCCTAGAACAAGATTTATTTTTATCTATTTCTGCTTGGTTAGTTGACATATTTTAATTATGAAAATTCTTTTTTAAAATATATTTTATTGATTTTTTACAGAGAGGAAGGGAGAGGGATAGAGAGTTAGAAACATGAGAGAGAGACATCGATCAGCCGCCTCCTGCACACCTCGTACTAGGGATGTACCCACAACCAAGATACATGCCCTTGACTGGAATCGAACCTGGGACCTTTCAGTCTGCAGGCCGACGCTCTTATCCACTGAGCCACACCGCTTTTGGCATTATTATGAAAATTCTTAAAAGCATGTACAAACATAGACAGAATAGTATAATGAATTGCACATATCTTTAACTGGCTTCAAAGATTATTTTTGCCAGTATTGTTTTATCTATCTACTCCATTGTTTTTCTCTCCCTCAGTTTAAAAGTTAATAAAATTGGTATTAGAAGGCAGCTGCCTCATTCAAAGCCACCCTGTTGGAAGCAGATAAGATTATAATTTAGACCAAGTTTACAAAATTGGAGAAGGTTCTTTTGAGAGATTAAAACTGAGGGAAGCCCTAACCAGTTTGGCTCTGTGGATAGAGAATCAGCCTGTAGACTGAAAGATCCCAGGTTCGATGCTGGTCAAGGTCATGTACCTTGGTTGCAGACACATCCCTAGTAGGAGGTGTGCAGAAGGCAGCTGATCGATATTTCTCTCTCATTGATGTTTCTAACTCTCTCTCCCTCTCCCTTCCTCTCTACAAAAAAATCAATAAAATATATATTTTTTAAAAATGAGGGGAAACAAAATAAAAAAGACAGACCCTGAGTGAAAACCACTTACCACCTTTTTCAGGAAATCCTCTCACCACAAGAAATTGAAAAGATCGTTAGGAAAATAGGTGGGCAATATTACACATAAATCTTTTCAGGCCAAGAGATATATTTTTAAAATATTATTTCTAATGGTTAGAGTCTTATTTTTTTCCTATGGAATTTAAATTGCTAGGAAATGAAAGATTACTATTCAGTGAACAACAGCAATAAAAATCTGCATGTCCATGCTCGATAATCTAAAAGGTAATATGAGGGAAAGCTTAATTTTTTAAATTGAAATTCAATGACTATAATTGAGAAGAGAGCTCAATTTATGTTATCTTACACCCACTCATATATCTTTTTTGGTGGTATTTTTTAAATACAGTTTTAAGAGAGCAAAGACCATTTCTTTTTGAGGTAACTAAAGCACACTTCCTAATTAAAACAGAGAAACAGACATCTGGTCTTCTCCCAGGACTATGATCAAATGTTTTATTTTATAAAATCAGCAGCCCTGATTATTGTATTTGTTGTTCCTCCATCTGTCCTTTCAGTTCTGGCTAAATCTCACCCCCCTTCTCTCTCTACAGCATCCCCAAGTGCCTAAAGAACTCACACCTGCTAAATGCTCAAAAATATTTTAATTTTATTTTTCAATTCAAAAATATTTCCTACACACAGAATTAACCTCTGATGGTTTATTCGACACTCTTTCCATTCTTCACAAACCTTACCTTTCTTAGCTTCTCAGCTCTATACCCTTGCCCCAGCTCCATTCCATATCTTTATTGATTTTAATGTTCTGACATTGAAAATAGTGGTAAGTGCTCTAAAGTGTCCTAAAAATTATGTATAGTGCCAAATACTATGGGTATATTACCTTTCATAAATCTATGACTGCTTGGAACATGAAAGAAGGGAACCTATTTGAATGGTAGATAGGAGCACAGAACCTCTACACTGCTGAAACCTTGCAACTAAACATTTAAAGATAGAACTTACGTGTTTATGAATAGAACCACATATTAATGCCACTTGATGCTAACAAAACCTTATCCTTACAGTGGATTCTATTCCGACTTTGCAACCCTATGGTTTTTATATTTAATAACAATCTAAACAATGTTCATACACTATAGCACCCCCTACTGTTTGATGGATCTAAACCTCACGGACAGTGTAATAGCAGCCCCTAACTTCTCTGGGCAAAGGAATGCTTCACACAGAATAGTTGCTAGCTAATTATTACCTCCATGATGGAGAGATCAAGTAGAAATGGAAGAAGCCATAATTACTCTGGGAGAAATTCACACTTGAGGAAAAATAGTGTATCCTGAAAGTGAAAACCTAAAATAATAGACCCAGGAAAACACAAATCATTTTTGGTAGTAAGCTATAGTTTCTACTCTTTGAAGTGTCTGGAAATAACATTTTGCTATAGCTATTTGCTATGATGGATGGATTGGATGGATCAAGCCAAAGTTTCTTCCATACATCTCAGTGAGGCAGGGAGGACATTGGTTTTAATTTCTTTTGCATCTAAGTCATGGTTGCTCAACGTCAGCCCTTTCGATATTGGGGCCAGATCATTGTTGGGGGGCTGTCCTGTGCATTGCAGGATATTTAGCAGACAATAGCATCTCTAATTCCCAGTGGTGGCAACCAAAAGAAAAAAAGGGGGACTCTAGACATTGCCAGATGTCTTCTAGGGGCAAAGTCATCCTCAGTTAAGAACCACTGTTTTAAGTTCTCAGACACACCCATCTGTGTGTAGCCTATTTTCTTATCATCCTCCACCCAACAAGCTAAACTCAATATAACATATGCATTTTTCCTAATCTATATATTTTATTCAGTGAACAAACAGTTTTGAAAATTTAAAGAAACCATAAGTGGAATTGGTGACTTGCCTCTGGGATGATACATAAAAAGTGCTAAAAAAAATGTTGGTTCCCACTCTTCCTTTTTGTTAAGGAATTTATAGCTTTTCAGGCTGATACTTGTCATTTCAGATACCTTATTTTAAAGGTAAGCTCACATATTTTGAATATGACATTGCATTCAAAGTAATGTAACTAAAACTTCCGATTTCTTCTATCTTTCCTCTCCATAGAGCAATGCAAGTATTAACTTTTAGGAAGAACACCAGAATTATAAATACTTACTTAGATCTTTAAAGGAAATGTTTTTTACACTTCAATGAATTCTTGCCTGGAGGTATGGTCTTAAAAACACAGCACCTTCAACAATGATATCTAACAGTAACAGCCCACAGTACTTAGGGCATCCCACCCAAGTTTCTATGAGGCTACTTGAACTCAGATAATTTGAATTCCGACCAGCTAGTCTCTAAAGAAAATCCCTGTGCTAATTCCTTAAAGCATTTTTAATATTTTTTTGGGGGTGGAAAAGATTACTAAAATTTTCAATTACAGTTGACATTCAATATTATTTTATACTAGTGACCCAGTGCATGGATTCGTGCACATTGAAAGGAAATTAATTAGAACGTGGCTGGTGGGATGGGACTGGATGAGACAGGCCTGACACACTGTGGACCCAACTTCCCCAGGTCCCTCCCTGGTATCTGTGGGGTGAGCAGGATCCCTCTGGCAGTGGGGTCCCTCAGCCTGGCCTGTGGGAATCGGGCCAAAAGAGGCTCTCCAACATCCCCCGAAATGTCCTGGAGTGCAAAAGGGCACTCTGCAAAATTTATGTCAATACAGGGTGTGAAATACAAACACAAGTGTGCAGTAACCAGATTTGGGGCCGACAGTGCCCCAGCAACAACATAACCCAAGGCCGAAGGTGGAATCGCACGAATCAGGCTCCCTCCTCTCTGGTTTTGGGGTGCATCACCTGAGAACCACCAATGCTAAGTCACTGTAGCTCAGCAGTTCCTGTGTTGAGCATCTGTCCCCTGGTGGTCAGTGCACATCATAGCCACCAGTTGGATGGTTGGACATTTAGCATATTAGCTTTTTATATATAGAGAGATTAGTTCCAGGTGTACAGCATGTGGTTAGACAATTATATAATTTACAAAGTGATCCCCAATAATTCAAGTTCTACTTTATACTTTTAATAATGTTTTATAAATTAAGAAATTAAAATTTGACATGAGACTTCAAATCTTAATGGACTAAGGATAAGAATTTACATCAGTTTTCTGACACTCCTTAACTTTTTACAACTAGGAAATACTAGACATCGTTCAAGTAGAGGCAGGGTTTAAGCATGCCAAGTAGTTGAGAAATCATCAGCAAAATATTAATCACAGCTGAAACCTGACAACATACTCTCCCATGTTCCTTAGGTACAATACATTCCAGCAATTAAAAATATATTTCATTTCCTCTAAGTGCACATTTAATCTGTCAAACTGGATGACAACATCATAAAGCTGCTGAAACTCTGAAACCCAATCTGTTAAACATCCTGAACTACGAAGAAGAGTTAAGAGAAATATATGTATCCTTTTCAGATGTGGAAAGGTATTAAAATTACACAAGGATTTCAAAATAACACTCTAAACTGTTTAATATGAATAGCATTTAAAAATTTTGACCTAATTTTAAACTTCCATTTTCTGGGTAAATTGTACTCAATTCTCCTTGTGCTCCTAGGAATGGTAAAGAGTTTAAAATCCCTCTAGCAAACATAGGCATAAACTCTTGAAAACCATGGATTGTATCTTTAAAAGGTGTCAAAGGAAAAGCAGATGAAATGCTGTAATATCCACCCACTGTCACTTAAGACATACAGCCCACGCACTCCAAACGCCAGCCAGCATCCTGCATCCACCCTTTCTTTCAAGCCCACTGCATTAGACCATGGAAACTCAGGATGTGTGGCCACAGCAGCCCCTGCTCTGGCACCGGCTGGCCTACCACGTGGTGTGGCCATGACCTTAGTCACACTTCCCCCTGACATCCTGTGAGTGGGCTCAGGCTGGAGCCAGACCTTCCCACTGAGCAGCCTGTTCTGCTCCTGGAAATGACAAACCCCAACTCCCTAAAACATTCCATTCTCCTCTAACATCAACAGAGCTTCCTGCTCCCCACCCCTCCTGAACAACAGGTCTTTGAATATCATTCACCACCCTGGTCACACCTTTAACCATTTAGCTAATAAGGAAGGTATTTACAATTTTAACTCAGATTTTCATAGAAGTTTGTTCTTTGGTTTTAACTAAATTATTTCAACTATTAGCACAATAATCACCTCTCCAGGAAGTATAAGCACATACAACATTTAGAATCTAAAATAGGGCACTGACAGAATTGTAATAAAACAAAGCTCTCTTCTTTAAAGAAGTACTCCTTCACATAGTAGAAAGGATGCTCTTTGGATTCAGATTTACATACACATTATCTTTATGGTCTTTTTTTTTTTAGTTGAATTAAGATTTCAAAAATTTTGATATCTATCTATCTTTGGGAAAACTATCATTTTAATAGGTTCATGATAAAAATACTTCCCATTTAGTTTAGTTGTAGAATCAAGTAAAAAGCAATTTTTGTCTCATCAGATGATGGATATAACTCTATTGATTGGCACTATCAATCTCACTTTCCTCCTAAAATGTGCAGGCAGGTCCTAAGGATGGTTTTTCAAGGGAAGACAGAAAGTTGGGTAGACTAACATTAAAAGAAGGATTAATGCATCCATCATTTAGACTCATATTCTACATATTCAAAAACAGACACAGAAGTTCCAATTCTAAGATAGTGTGAGCACACTGCATCCTGTCTTTATCAGTGAACCAAACTATAAAACTTGGAGAGACTGCCTGAGCATCTAATTGAAGATTCTAAAGAAGTAAATAAAAGCAGGCAAAGTAGGAGACAAGAATTGAAGTAACATCAAACTGGAAATGACTTAACCATTACTTTCCCTCCAATATGCCAAGACTGAACTCACATTGTAAACAGGCACTGGGTGCTGAGAGAGAGAGACAGACAGACAGAGAGAGAAGAGAAAAGGAAAGGAGAGGAGAGAAGAGACAGAGAAGAGACTGAGAAGAAAAGAGAGAAGAAGAGAGACAGAGAAGAGACAGAGACAGACAGTAGATGCCCTGTAGCTCTGGTTCAGGGAGCAGTAAAGTCAACTCCTACTGCTTGGAAAATTGGGGAAATCTCTACTTTCCTCCATTCTTTTTATTCTCTCAGGCCACAGCTCATCGAGTGGTGACGGCAGCCTGCAGGACCAAAACTTTGAAGGAGGAGAACCTTTCTCTGGGTTCAGTGGAGCTATGGTTCCAAGAGGCTGGGGTCAAAGCTCATCATTTTTAGTTTCTGTCCTCCAGTTGCTTGGCCCCAGGGACATGGGCAGAATAGAGTAATGAAATCCCAAGCTTTCTGGCTAAATGACCGAAATAGAAAAGCCCCACAGAATTGTAAAGCATTAAGAGATTATGGATGAGAGGAAGCTTGGGAGAAAGACTGCCATAAAATGCTTATGGACTCCCAGGCTCCGCACAAGCAGTGCATGTGTGGATCTCATCCTAAACATAGTACAGAATACTTTGAAAACTGAGCTGCCTATGTCCCAGGCTGGTCACTGGGGCTTACACAAATCAGACACATGCAAATAGCACTGCCAAGTTTGTCAAACTGAATTGACATTGGGAATACAGCTCACAGAGAGCTTGCTCTCTGAACCTAACCAAGTCGACAGCTTGCTAAAACAAACACCCACATCCTTTATGGGATTTAAACAAGATCCCAAGTCTCATAATATAATATTCAAGATGTCCTAGATAAAATCCCAAATTACTCACCACGAGAAAAGACAGTGAACAGTTACCAATGCTGAAATGACACAGATGTTTGAACTATCTGACAAAGACCTTAAAGCAGTTATTGCAATGCTCCAGCAACCAATCACGAGTAATCTTGAAACCCACGGAATAATAAGAAGTCTGGGCAAAGATGTAAAAGCTATGAAGTAGACTGTTGGAAAATTTAGAACTGAAAGATAAAAGATCTGAAATAAGAACTCACAGGACGGGCTCAATGCAGCATGGAGATAAGAGTTAGTGAACTTGTAGAAAATCATTATAAAAATTAGCTAATCTAAACAAGAAAAGACAATTTAAAAACAAAACAACAGAGCCCCAGGAATTTAGAGGACAATAACAAAAGGTCTGCCATTTGTGTCATAGAAATCCTAGAAAGACAGGAGAAAGAGTGCACAATTTAACAAAATAATAGCTGAAAACTTGGGAGACATAAATCTATCAATTCAAAAAGCAGAGTGGACCACATCTAGAATAATCTTAAAGAAAAATGTGCTGAAAACAAGGCAAAGAAAACAATCTTGAAAGAACTGAGAGAAAAATGGCATATTACCTATAAAGCTATGAATTTCTCACTAAATATGACAGAGGAGTGAAAGAAGTGGTACATCATTTTTAAAGCACTTATGGAAAAGAAAGGTCAACACATAATTCTATATCTAGTGAATATATCCTTCCAGATGAAAGTGAAATTCAGGGAACCTCATATAAAGGAAAACTAAGATCATTCATTAGCAGCTGACTTTGTCTAAGTTTACAGCTAAAGAGGGCTCTTTAGTCAAAATGGAAGTGATGCCTCAAAGAACATGAATTATGGAAGAGCAAAGGAAATGGTAGATATCTGGGTAAATATAAAATACTATACTCCTCTTGAGTTCTTTGTTGAAAGCAAAAATTCTAACATTTTCTATGGGGTTTTCAATGTATGCAAATATAACAGATAAAAGTAAAAAAAGAAGGGAGGACAAAAGTACCTATATGGTGGTAAGATTTCTACAGTTCACTTAAAGTGGTAAAATGTTGATTTCAAATTGTCAGTGAAGTATGTATATTGCAATCCCAGAGCAAGCACTAGAAAGGAAAAAAAAGATAGAGAGATCAAGAGACCAATCAAAATAAAATGCTAAGAAATATTCAAATAACTCCAAAGAAGGCTGAATACAAAAAAGAGGAATGAAAATAGAATAAACAGAAAACAATAAAAAATGATAGAGATAAATATCAGCATAATGTAATAAATAATGATATTAAACTCAAATTGTCTAAACATGTAAATTATAAAGCAGAGTATGAGAATGGATAAAAATATGAAGCAACTGCGTGTTAACAAAAACTCACTTGAAATATATCACTTGGTAGGTTAAAAGTGAAAGAATTGAAAAAGGTTTACCATGCAAACACTTCAAAAGAAACTTGGAGCCCCGCTGGCATGGTTCAGTGGTTGAGGGTAGACCTAGTAACCAGGTGGTCAAGGGGGGAAAGGGAGGTGACAGGAACAAGGGGGAATTAAATTTCAGGCTTCTAGCTTCTAAGATTGGCTTATCACATATCAACATAGTTAATATAGTTGTCCAAATCCCTATTATCTGGCCAGGGCATGGGTTTGAAATGTTGTTCTATTAAGAAGATGGAAACTGTGGAGCTGCAGATAGAGCAGGGGTGGGAGGTAGGGATAGGGAGTAGGATCAGGTTGAAGTGTAAAGCTGGCCAAAAAAGGCCACAGGGTCTCCATCCCACTCCCACCAAAGCAACTGCCCTCTGAACCACTTTCTGGGGTTCCTCCATTTTCCACGCAGCAAATATTCAGGCATAAGTTCAGTGCTGACATGGCTTCTGCCCACACGTAATGAGCAGTCTTTTAAATTCTTTTATTATTTTGAAGAGAATTCAGCTGCTACAGAGCAAAATTGGAAAATACTGCCCTCAGATGTCCCAAGGGAGGTGACTCGGGTTCTGGCATGGACTCTTTGGAAAGGCAATGGGCCAGCCATTCCCAGCCTAAGGGCACAGTCAATGGAGGAGTCAGCCTGCATTTGGAAACAAAGTTGTGGCATTCAACTCACTGGCTACAATTCTTCCTCCATTTAGTCAGACACAAACGGAGACTCATAAAGCTGAAAGCGACCTTATGAATCTCCTGCCCATGCCCTCATTTCACAGATGAGACTGTGGTCTAGATGTGGGAAGTGACTTGCCTCAGGGCGGGTACCTTGCTGAGGCAAAAATGGAATTAGAGCCCAATTTCCTGGGTCCCAGCACAGTGCTCTCTCTGCATTACACATAGAACAAGTATTGATTGGACGGCTACTTTATATGTGAGGCAACGTGATGACAGTTTCTGTCGTGTCATTTGAACTTCAGTGGGAAATAGAGACATTAAATAATTACACAAACGACTAAAATGGAAATGAGTGTGAAGTTCCTAAGGATACATGAGAAATGTTAATGCATCGCCTTAAAAAATCTTCAAGATACAATCCACCACCAGTAGCACCACATTCATAGTGATTCCAATGGAAAAGTTTCACCTTGAAAAGTTGATGAATTATCATGTGTGATCTTTCAGTGATTGAGTGAAATTTCATGGTAAGCCTGCAACCTAGACAATGCTTTTGTCTTCTATCTGAAGCACAATCTTAGATAGGTACATGGAGGAAAGTGTCACATTAGTATAATGAGAAGCTAGAAAAAAGATGGGCATTTCAAGTCATGATTCTAGCCATGGGCACTTTGCTTTGTTGGAGCAAGATAAAAGAGCCACTGGGAGGTGAATCAAGCCAAATATGACCCACATACTGCAGGCGAGGTAGCCCTTGAGCCACAAAGGCCTGAAACAACCGAAATGACATACTTCAGAGAGCAGGAACCCTCTGCTGAGTAAACCAGGTAGTTCTGAAGACCAGGAAATGAATGCATCTAGGATGCTATGTTTCAAAAGGACATGACGGAACTTGAACAGATAAAACTTCTAATTTTATCTTAGAACCTGACAAGTATAACACTTTCAACGGGAAAAATTCTGGGAAAATTGACAAATTATTCTTTGGGGAGTTGTTTCCCCCACACCTGGCACTCTCATGGTGGAAGCACTTAAAGCGTCTCTGATTTCTCCCTACACTTTCAAGGGATAAACGCAATCATTAAATCTGAGACTTGGGGTGAAAGTGGTCATTATTTTGCAGATGGCAAATGACTACATGGGAGAGTTTAATAAACCATACTCAAGTTTGTAGCCCAGGGACTGATCGTTTTATTATAATAGGAAGTCAGGCTCTTAACTATATCAACAGCAAAAAAAATACAGAGTGGGGTGAGGGGGCTGGATAAAAGAAGGTGAAGAGATTATCCAAAGAACACATATGCATAGCCCATGGACACAGGCACATGTGATCATGGCCAGAGGGAAGTGGGTGGGAGGGGGAGGCTGGGTGGCAGGGGTTAAAGTACGGGAGTGGGAGATATTTGTAATAGTGTTGGCAATAAAAAGTTTAATCGAATGAAAAAAATAGTATATAATTCTGTATGAAGCATAGAACCTTTGGAAGAAAAAAGAGTAAAGTCATTTAGAAGGTGGCTGAGATAACTACTAGAAGAGATGTTCTCAAAGCTTCTAAACTACATTACAAAGTGAGACAAACTGAACCAATAGTTTGCAACAGAAAACCAGAAGTAACTGTCCAAGATTGTCACCACTGTGCTTAGGATTCAGGCCGCACTGGTGTCTGACCACCTGCCAGGGTTCCCCTGCTTATCTTTTCAAAAACTGAAGATCGTTTAAATGTTTTATGTCTTCAGCTTAAAACTGACATTTATACCAGCCAATCCTTATGGGGCAGATGTAATTTATCATCCTCACAACAGGCTCTAACAATCTAAAGCAGCAGCTACCACAAAGGCTTATGGAAGTCTCCCTTCTTGAAATTTATTAATAATAGAAAGGTTTACTTCACATTTCCCCAGACCCTAAGTAACCTCAGAAGTACCCTATTAGTTAGTTCAGTAACTCTGTGAGTCAATGGGAAGATGACATGATTCATCTTGGGTTCTCTGTTTCAATGTCTTCATAGTAAAGAAGGAACAAAATGAAATATGCAGACACAGATAAAGCTTTCAATTCTATCTCAGGACTTGATAAAAATAATACTTATTTTTATATATAATCGCTGCTGCATCCAGAGCAGTCTGGCAGATAGTGGGTCCTCGAAAAATGTTTTTATGATTAAATACACAACCTTAGTATTAGACAAAAATTCTTCAAATGTAAAAATATATGCCCTGAAAATCAGTATGTTGTAATTTATATTGATATGCAAGTAAGAAATGAAATATCAAATCAAGCATCTCCATTGTGAGGAGCCAGCACAGCCATGGCATACTCAGCACCAGAGTGCCTTATGTGCCGGCCAGCGCAGCCAGGTTCAGTGACCCTGAGTGGGGGCGGCTGAAAGGCTTAGAAAAGACAGACAAGAGGATGAAAGCTGGGTCTTGGAGGGACACTGCCCCCGGATGGAGAGACAACACCAGGACCTACAACTCCTGTCTTTATAGCCGATGCCATGAGGCAAAGGAAGGGCGTGGTCAAGATGTTTACAGCATTCTCGAGAGTTTCGATCCTATAATTACATGCACCTGATCCAGCTTTGTTTACTTGCAGCCTCTATCACTCAGGCACATGGGGCCACGTGTTCAGACCACAGGTTCAAGCTTACAACTATGGCTGTTGGCTCTCATGGTGCTGGGAGGCTCTGCCCTCCAAGCTGGGACTTGCCCGTGGCCATGAGAGGACTGTGCCCTCTCATCAGTCCAAGGCTTGAACCTGCCCAAACACTGTAGCCACGCCCCACAATCCATTTTTAAAAATTTTCTCTTGGTATGGTTTGGTGAAATCAGACAAGTGAGATTAATGCATATCCTTCATTGTCTACTAGTTATGTGATCTTGGGCAAATGACTTGATTGCCTGTCTTAAGTATCTATGGTCTCATATCTGAAACAAGGCAAATAATCTCTTCCTCAGTGTGGTGGTAAGGATTAAATGTGGTCACACTGTCTCCAATTGAAGACCCATGATGGATATGAAAAAACCTCTCATATTCTCCTTAGATTTCAAACATGGATTCTGAATAGAGGTTTATGATATCGATCTCACTTTCTAAGTTTCTTGCCCAAGAAACCAGTCCTCCACTCATTACAGCAAGAATTCTCTACTTTGGCTGCAGATCGGAACCTAGGACAGCTTTCCAGAAAGAAGACCTGTTCACTGTGACTCTCCATTGGTGGGTGGGCAGACAGACAGAGCTGTCTGGTAGGGTCCTCTACCTGACCTTGAGTCCATGGGCCCTGTGTCCTCCAGGAGCCCAGGTACTTGGGGACCGAGAGGCACCAAAAAGGAAGCAGTCAGAACACAGGGAGTCAGAGGCGAGTGAAAGGCAGGCACAGAATATACAGGGAAGAATGGCCAGTGCCAATTAGGAGCACATGACCTCTTCCTCAGAGAAACATCCTTAATTCAACCAGTACATGAAAGACCAGTTGGAAGAAACTTTTACAAGCTGTGATATGACAGAAACTTCAGGTGAATATATACCTAAGCTTTCCAAAAAAAAAAAAAACAACATCTGAAATTGGATGGTTAATTTGACTTAAACCATAACACATGAATAGATCTAAATGCTGTTGAAAGCCTCCATTTTAAAAGCAACACATGTATTTTTTTTCTATGTAAGTTTAACTTTTTTTTAAAAAAAATCATAAGTGATGTAATCTGTAGGTCAATACTCACCAAGCTGAGCAAAAGCATTTCTCTTCAACAGGGCACCAACCAAATAGAAGCTGTTCTCATCTTTAACTCCTGAATAAGCCATATGCTACTTTAGTTCTTCAAGGATGTTGCAAACTTTCAGGACTCAGTTTCTCCATCTGTTAAGAAAAATCAGAAAGTGATGGATCTAGTGAAAACATTATGCTTCACTTCTGAAAACAGAAATCATTGTTACTTGCGTCTAGGCCAGGAGTTTTATTAACAAACTAGTAGCCCAGCGCACAAATCCATGTAAGAGTAGCTCACTGCCGCTTGCTACCTTTCAGAGGGCTGCCTGGCCCACTGGTGCTGGTATCTCTTTGTCTTGGCTGCCCCACCCTCCTGTAGCTCTCCGCCCACTGCCCCACCCTCCAGTAGCTCTCCCCTGGTAGCTTGCTACCCTGCCCTCCTGCTGTTTGGTTGTTATGTATCATGGGGTAATGACCATTTGCATATTACCTCTTTATTATATAGGATATCTTCTTTTTATATGTGGTACTTGAGAAGGTTTAAAAATAACGCAATGACTTAATGCAGACTTGAAGAAAAATTACCTAGATACCTTTTCACTCCCAAACAGGACAAATCCTATTTCCCCTTCCTTTTCTTTTAATCACATTCCCGAAATTCTGTCTCCCAGATGCTACGAACCTTTCTCATTAGCTAAAGCCTGTCTTAAGATAGAATAAATCTACCTACAGGCTGGGAACTCTCTTCCTAAGTATGTGGTTGCTATAAGCGCGTAAGATGATAATAGTATTGAGTCATAGCTTACCCAGGCCCTAGCGCTGCCTGCTAAACATCCTGGCTTAGCCCATGGCTAGGAGTGGAAGATGTCCAGAAAGCTGGTTCATTTCATATAACATTACCACATTGGAGTTGGTTTGGGAAAGATGGGTGTGAAGCAGCACTAAAGGAAAACATTATACCCTCTGTGGAAATTTCAGGCCTTCCTGCTGCTTTCAGGTACACTGTGCTCATTATATTCAGGGGATAAACCTACACAGTGTAAAAAGCAATATTCTAGGTAATGAAGCCACAAACCAGTAAAATAAGTAGTAGATTGCGTCTCTCCCATTTGTAATTCTCATTTTTATATACAGCACCTTCTAAATGTAACCAATACCGTTCAAACCATTACATTAATTGGGGCAAAAAATGGTGCTGTTTAAGGACCAAAGTCACTTTTATTTAAAAAAAAATAACTTGTAATAAAAATATTTGTTTCAATATTCACAGCAGCAAAAAGTCTTGGACTCTTGGAATAGAAGATCAAACTATTACTTTTAAAAAACTAGATAAATATATATGGTGTTTAAATGTGACAAATAATTTGAGAGCATTTGAAAGCATTTAAGGTATCACTCATAAAGAATAAAAAATGTGATATAATTTTAGAAGATTTGTCTTTTGTTTCAAATTTTTGGTTACTGTCATAATAAAAAATGTTGGCAAAATGAGGTTTAGTTTTCAATTGCTGTATAATTTATCGACCCTTCTCTACCTGCCAGTATGCATGAGACTGCTGTTCAAGTTCAGGCTAAATATATAACTTCCCTACGGCTCAATTTCCTTTTAAGCAAAATGAGAAAATTGTCAAAGATTAGTTCCGGTCTCTCACTACTTTTCAGAACAAGTAAAACTTATAAAGCATTTTACAAATATAAAAAAGCTATTTTAAAAGATTTTTTTGGAAATAAAATGTATAAGCAGGATAAATATTTCTAGATTTAAAAAAATCTTATTTTAAAACCACCTTTTAATTTTCTAAGTCTCCTATATTATCAAATGTACTTTACATCAGACACAATCCTTAGAGAAATATTTTTAATAAACACTCTTGAATTGGGAAATTGTCTCAGATTGGAGACCAAAAAAGACATGATGACTAAAAGTACCTTGGGATCTTGAATAGGATCCCGGAAATGAAAAAGAATTTAAGTGGAAAAACTGGTGAAATCCAAATACAGTCTAGAACTTAGTGGTTTTGTACCAGTGTTCATTTTCTGGTCTTGATGAGTATACCAGTGTTAATACAAGACTGAGGAAGCTGAGTAATGGGTACATGGGAACTCTGTATACCATTTTTGCAACTTTTCTGCAAATATAAAATTAGTTCCAAATAAATAAGTTAGAAAACACTCTTTGAGAAAGAAAATAAATTTAGATGTTTTATTAAGAACCTAAATCTAAAATAGTTTAATACAATGCATGTGAAATGATTCCACTAGATGGCACCCTATTTTATTCAGACACCTTTTCACATGTCTGTCATCCATCACTTGATGTAAATTTTCCTTAAGCTTTATTTTATAGCTGCAATAGATTCTATGATTTAACTCATTGCATAAAACAATGTTTGCTTGTTTTTCTTGAATGTCTTCTTCCAGGATTTAAGCTTTCATTATCTTTCCAGAAATTTAAGATACCATTTATAAATGCAACACACTTATTGAGCCTTTACTTTGTGCCACATGATCTCTACATCTCAGGCAACCCATTCTCTTTAGTGGTGACCAACATTAAAAACTTCCCATCTTCCCGCACACTTGAAAACTGCATTAGATTCAGAGCAAGGAGCAAAAAATGTTTTCCCAGCTTTGTTTCCATGACTCTTGATACTCAACACCTCATTGACCTTTACTGCTCAAAGGAAGGGTTAGCTATTCAATAACTTCTAGATTCCTTTTTTATGTCTAAGCTAAAAACCTGAGTTCATTAGAAAGTTAAAGCCAAATATATGTTTACCAGTTCCAGTACAGGTTGGTTTCTGTGCTCCAAACTTATTTATCTGCAGCATTTCCTGTCCATCAATAACCTCCTTGTAAAATATTCCTGTCATCGATGCTCCTCAACTTGCCACAGCTCTCTGTTAAGAAGCACTAATAAACCTAAGACAATGAGTTGCATGCCATTCTGAAGTTTCATTGTAGCAAAGATATTTCAAACATTGCTAATGTGACTTTTTAAAAAAGGATTAAACCTGTTTTGTGTTGCTTCTATGTCAAAATGAAAATAGTCATACCATTTACTAACTTATCCCCAAATTCTAAACTTACTAGTATATAAGAGGAGAAAACATTCACTTTCTGAATTGTACAGAGTAAATACTTAGTATACTTCAGAAAGAATTGGAAACAGTGATTCTAAATGAGAGAGAAAATACTTGTAACACTTGGCCCTAGCCAACACCAGAAGACATAGAAACGGAGATATCCTCAACTTGGACTAAAGTACCATGCAAAAGGCCTGAGGCAATTCTTAAATCAAGTCCTATATAATAAAGAGGTGATATGCAAATTGATCCTCACACTCTGGCATCATAAGATGGCTGCCCCCTTTGTCATCATGAGATGGCTGCCCCATGTTGTCACAAGATGACTGTCCCCCACATCATCACAAGATGGCCACCCTTACATTGCCACAAGATGGCCGGCAGGGGAGGGCAGTTGGGAGTGACTAGGCCTGCAGGAGAAGGCAGTTGGAGGGAACCAGGCAATTGGGCCGGCAGGGGAATAGTTAGGTATCAATCATGCTGGCAGGGGAGTGGTTAGGGGGCTATCAGGCTGGCAGGCAGAAGTGGTTAGGGGCGATCAGACAGCCAGGCAGGCAAGTGGTTAGGAGTCAGCAGTTCTGGATTGTGAAAGGGATGTCCAACTGCAGGATTGGACCTAAACCAGCAGTCAGACATCCCCCAAGGGGTCCTAGATTGGAGAGAGTGCAGGCTGGGCTGAGGGACACCTCCCAGCACACAAATTTCATGCACCGGGCCTCTAGTATCCATATAAATCTCTCTCTGAATTTATTTTTCATATACCAATAAAACCTATAAAGGATAGATTATAATAATCAAATTGGATCTTAAAAATGATTCCCTTTTAAATACAATTTTCTCCATTTGTGAAGCAATTTTTTTAGGAGAAAGTTTCCTTAAATATAACACAAAGCTCTACAGTATGGTTTTTCTGGTGCTCTAAACTTCATCTAAATTTATCACCAGTTTTGAGGGAACAGGCTGTTAAAGTTAAGACATAATTACTTATATTATCTCTAACTTTAAATGCAAAGATATACTTTTTTCATGTTGAATTAAACTGAGGGAAATATATGCTTTAATAAGAATTTCAATTTACTATTTTTAAACCATTAGGTTTCTTTTTAAAAAAATCAAAACTGCTCAGCAACTTGCCTATGGCCTCAAATTTATTTAACAAATATTCCATTCAATTAATTGTTCAAAGACCTTTAGAGAATGTCTTCACCAAGAAAACATAATATTGGTCTCTCGGTGTCATGCCATTCAAATTTACGCACTTTAACATACTTTTCTTATTTATCAGGCTAAAAGGGAGGGACATTGTTTATCCAAAGCTTTACCCAAATGAGCAGAACTTGAGTTTATCTTCCATACATGTGGAATGTATTATATTCCATATACATTTTACATATAAAATATATATTTAAGAGTGAGCCCTAACTGGTTTGGATCAGTGGATAGAGCATTGACCTGTGGACTGAAGGGTCCCAGGTTCAATTCTGATCAATGGCAAGGGCAAGTACCTCGGTTGCAGGCTTGGCATGTTTGGAAGACAACAAATTGATGTATCTCTCTCACATCAATTTTTCTCTCTGTGTGTCTCTCCCTTTCCTTTCTGGTCTCTCTAAAAATCAATGGAAAAAATATCCTTGGGTGAGGATTAAATTTTTTTTTAAAAAGTGATCCAAGACCCTGGAAATCTCAAATAACAAAACAAAACTTAACAATAAAACCAATGGAAAAATAAGCTCATTTATTTTTTTAAATATTTTATTGATTTTTCACAGAGAGGAAGGGAGAGGGAGAGAGAGCTAGAAACATCGATGAGAGAGAAATGTCAATCAGCTGCCTCCCGCACACCCCCCACTGGGGATGTGCTTGCAACCAAGGTACATGTCCTTGACTGGAATCGAACCTGGGACCCTTCAGTCAGGCTGATGCTCTATCCACTGAGCCAAACCGGTTCAGTGAAAAATAAGCTCATTTAAAGATATTGGCTAAAAATTCAATAGTCATGTCATATGTTTGGCTAATGACATGAAAATCCCCAAGACATATGTGGATAAATCCATCTTTAATGTAAGGGTTATGATCTTATTTCTTTGATCAAATAATAAGTGTCTGCTCACTGGGTTAGGTGGGTGCTGCTATTATAATAATAATCCACAACATGGTGCCCTTGTCCTTACAGAGTTTAATTCTAATGAGGATAAGAGACCAGTCAATGATCAATATCCTCAAAAATAAGACAATACGATGATAGAAAACGACAGCAAATCCCTTTATCTGTCAAGTGATATTAGAAAAAAGGAGTTCAGGGTCAAGTGATATTAGACAAAAGGAATTCTAAGGAAAATACATAACATTTAAAAATGTTTTCAACCTGAATGAAAACAAATTTTCTGATTAAACTCTCATAATTGAAAATCCACCACAGACTTTCCTGCCTTCACATTTTGGTCAGTTGTATTCTGCTCTATTTATATGCTATAATCTTTTGTTTAAAAAGAAGATAACATCTATGTTTATGAGAAGGATGGCTGGTCAGTTCTTATACTTTTATACCATATTTAGAAACAAAAGCTAAGAAAATAAATTCACACAAACCTTGTTTTCAGTTCATCAACATCACCACCGACCTTTTAAAAAATCAATTGATTGTTCTTGCTTACCACTGGCACTTCTTCAATGCAAAGCCACAAACAAGTTCATCTACCGTGAATTCCCCTCAGGAAGCAAGTGGAAAAGAAGCCATACTTGAAAGAACTCTAACTTCCCCAAGATGACTCCTTTAGATAAAGGAGAAAGAGGACTTTGTGGGGTAAACTGAACTACTTCCAGATTTCCCAGAGAGACTCCTTACTTGTGACCAATTCAGCTGCCTTTAGTATTATAGCAATCTTTAAATAGCCCCTCTTCTACTTATATCCCTTCTAAATTCACTATTGTTACTCATTTATGAGTACACTGGTATTAGCACAAGTCAGTTACTCACTGTATTTTTAAAACCGCCAACTCCCCCCCCCCCTCTGTACCCCATTTTGGTATTGTGCAACACTTAAGAATATGAGTAACTATACACAAGAAATGCTGTTTGGCCTTTTTGCATGTTTGTGCTTTAAACAGTAACCATATCCCATTAATAAAATGAGGGCAACTCATCATGGTCATGGCTTCTCATAAAAAGGTGATATTTATGTTTAAACCTCCAGATTAAACATTTATTCCACATATGTTCTTTGATCATCATTTCTCACAAATCTATTTAGAAACAGTTCGCACAAATTCTTTTATTTAAACAAATTGGTAAATGAGTACCATTCTTTCTTTTGACATAAAGGCACTACTAGTATTGTATGATTTCTGTTAATCATGCGAGAAGAATGCCAAATAATCAAGAAAACTACAGAATTTCCTAGCCTTTTTAAATTGTCTGTCAATTAAGGCTTGATATAATTGACCTAATTTATCTTTTCAACCTTATCTGCCAAGTCTTCCTGAAATCTGCCATCAAGTCATGCTGGATTGAAGGAAAAAGCATCTCTGCTAAGAGCAATCCATAGGCACCTTGACAGTCCTCCTCTCTCCCTCCTTCTATTCACACCTAACCGACCACCTCAAAGCAGATGCTCCTCTGAAAACTTTTCTAATCACTGTAGTTGTCAGCCATTGCCTGTCCTCTGAACTCGTGTTACACTATCTCATACTTATATCTTTTCCCAAGTAAACAGAACACTCCTTCTAGAGATTCTATCTTTAATGTTCCCTATTTTACGCACAGCACCTGGCATTTGGGTGCACATAAGTAAATATTTAAATAAACCAAATCTCCATTCTCCCACTCCCCCTTTTAAAAGCAAGATATCACACAGGCCCAGAGCATATTCTTGTCCTACCTGAGTTTGGGGTTTCAAGTAGCTTGGCGGAGCAGTGGTGTACAAATAAAACAAATAATGGAAGTAAAGACTCCCCAGTAAAACAGTGATAAACAAAAACCAACACCTGCATCTCTTCGTTTTTCTAATGAGCATCACAAATGTACCCTTCATAACACTAAAGTAATCTGCCATTTCATAAGGACCTTTAATTCCCCATGGACACACACCATCATGGATTGTCATGGAATTGTCTATCAGGACTTTGTAGAATTGCTATCCTGAATGGAGGGATAGAGTATATTTATTATAAAATATTGTGACTAGATGGTTTCTCCTTGAATTTCTTAAGAAAAGGAAAGGTAGAAGAAAGAAGTTGCCAACAGGCAAATGGCAAAAGCTAGAAGTCCCTTTTCAACTCACCCTTCACTTTTGGATTCTAAAAAAACAAAAATTAACCATCAACAGCTTTCCAACCACTTTCAAAACTACATTTCTTAAATTAAAAAAATTCTGTGACTAACAAGAACCTTGATTTTATAAAAATGAAAAAAATGGTTTTGTAAAAGCTGACAAAATGATAGAACATTTCTTAAAAAAGAGAAATCCTGTCACATGAATGAACCTTGAGGGCATACACTAAATTAAATAATCCAATCACAAAAAAATAAATACTGCATGATTCCATTTATACAAGTTATATAAAGTAGTCAAACTCTTAGAAAAAGAAAGTAAAATGGTGTTTGCCAGGGGCTGGAGAAGTGGGGAAGAGAAAGGGGGTATATTATAAGATAGCTATAGATTTTGTTTTGCACTCTACGCTTAGGATTTGTGTATTTAAATTTTAAAAAATTTAATTGCATGTAAATCTTACCTAAAAATGATTGAAAACTAAATACTCAACTTATAATGCAGAAGCATTTAGGAGCGTTTTTAGAAATACATTAAAAAGATGAGTTAATGGATGGCGAGATGAGCAACTAGATGGTTAGAGATTTGATAAAGCAATATCTTAAAATGCTAGCAATCTAATTATTAAGTATATGTGTTCACTATAAAATTCAACTTTCCTGTAGACTTGGAGATTTTTATAAAAATGTTAGGGGGCAAAATCAACAGTGTAAACTTATTTTTAAAGCCACACACACACACACACACACACACACACACACACACACCTTGCTAAAAAATATTGTAAAATATTTATTCTTGCCTCCACATTGGCATCCACAAAGCAGAAAGTCTTTGGCTACCATCTGCCTCCTAAAACAGATCCCTCACCCTGGAGAACAGATTGGGTCAGGGCCCTCCCCTGACAATCAGCTGACCATCTTGCCACTTGGCAGGACCTGAATGTGCACCTCCTCCCCAGCATTCTCTCTCAGGAGGCAGGATGGTACCAGTCCTCACTGCTGTGTAACTATGCACCTGCTCTTTAGCCCGCTCTGTTCACCCCATTTTCCACCTCCATCACTGAAGTGCCCCAGGGTCGATGATCTTCAGGGAGCCATTATCAGCACACAGCATTGCTGCAGACACTTCCGGTTTCTCTGTAAGCCTCTGGGCATTTCCCTAAGCGCTTCTCTTCCCCTCACCTGCCCAGCAGCTCCCTATGTAGCTTTCCTAGGAGAAAATAGAAAAAGTAGAGGAAGGCGAGATACTCTGCAATTATGAACTCATGCATTTTCAGTGATAGAGTGGAGATCACGTGGTCTGCGTGCAGTCCAACAACCTGCATTAGGAAATAAAAAAAGAGGGGTTCCCACCTTTGGTTGTTCTTCACACTTATCCAAGAATAAGAAGAGACAGGAAAGGAGAAAGGCTCATTCTTCCTGCTCATACCTGCTGAGACCGGAAACTGATGACATTGCAGCATCTGTGAGGACAGGGACCCCAGCCACTATCCATATCAGGCTTCCCATCCCTTCAAAATCTTGCTCATAACAAGAGTCAAGTAAAAAAACAAGTGAGAGTAATTCTACCTAATTCAGTCTCCCAAACCATGTGACCATGTGTTCTTTCAAGTTAACCTTTGTCTTCTGGTTCTTTGACAACATTTGGACTAAATCTACACCAAAGAGCATATTGCTACTGTTTTTTAAAATATATTTTTTTACAGAGAGGAAGGAAGAGGGATAGAGAGTTAGAAACATCGATCAGCTGCCTCCTGCACACCTCCCACTGGGATATGCCCGCAACCAAGGTACATACCCGCGACTGGAATCTAATCTGGGACCCTTCAGTCCGCAGGCCGACACTCTATCCACTGAGCCAAACCAGTCAGGGCATTGCTAGTGTTTTTGCTTTAGCCAGAGCTGCTTCAAGTCTGAGTTGGGGCTGAAATTCACACAGAAGATGATCTGTGAGAAAAATCCAGAGCCAAATGAGAAAACCTACTATTATATCCCTATAGATCTCATAGGTCATCCATCCTTTCATGTTATAACAACTCCCTTTCCATTCTCTGCCCATTTTACCTTATCTCTTCCCTCTAGACATTCTAGTGAAGTATAAACAACTTGAGTACTTCCAGGAAAGCTTTTCTCCTAAGTTGTTTCCAGAGAATGGAAAGGGAGTTGTTGATGAATGAGTAAAGAAAGTGTGCTATATACATACAATGGAATATTATCCAGCCCTAAAAAAAGAAATCCTGTCACACGGATGAACCTTGAGGGCACATGCTAAATTAAATAATTCAATCACAAAAGGATAAATACTGCATGATTCCATTTATACAAGTTATATAAAGTAGTCAAACTCTTAGAAAAAGAAAGTAGAATGGTGTTTGCCAGTGGCTGGAGAAGTGGGGAAGAGAAAGGGAGTATATTATAAGATAGCTATAGATTTTGTTTTGCAAGATGGAAAAGTTATAGAGATGTGTTGCACAACAATGTGAATACAACTAACACAACTGTACTATACATTGAACATGGTCAATTTTACTTTACATGTTCACCACAGTTAAACACATTACATTTACACTACATTTTGGATACTCTAAATATCCATTCAACATTTCAAAATTAAAAACCAAAACAAACATTTGAGGGCTTTTTTCTTATTGAAAACGAAAATCCTCAAGTTAAATTGCTTTGAAGGTTCAAGAACAATAATCAAAAAGCACTTGAAACTTGTGACAAACTGTCATGTTAAGCATGCATGACATTTTCATAGCAGGAAGGATCCTGACATTCGTCTTGAAGATATGTGTGGTATGTTGAATTGGCTTCTAAATCAAATGAGGCTGATGATATGTAGCCTTTTAGCAAAAGAAGGATATATCACAAGACAGTCTTACAGACTGAACACCGTGGCTATTATAACAAAGGCAGCAAAATGAATAATTCACATGGAGATGGCGCATACAAGCATTAGGAGCAACTGGGACCTCATGAATGGTTCCCGCACTAAGAAGAAAAATAACTCTTGAGTTGACAGAGTAAAAAGGCAGGGCACATTTTTATTCATCTAGCCTCCCTTTCAGAAAAGGCTAAACTCAAAGGAAATACATTTTCTGAAGCTCATGATTTCAACTTTCCACTGTAAGAATGACATAAGGGAATGAAGTGGAATACCCAAGACTGTTTCCTCTGTAATAGAAATGTAATGAACATGCCTATAACTTGGCCATAGAGACTAAAAAATAGGTACTATGCAACTTAATTTCCCAATAGCTTATGACTCCTTGGCTTTTAGGATCTATGATTCAGAACAGTCTCCTTTGAATTTCACTAGAGGCATTTTTCAGGTTTGTGAAATAACAAATAAGAAAGCAAATATATTTGCATGGTTTCTATGTGATTTGCATATTCCTCCACAAGCTGTAGTCTACTAAAAAGAAGTCAACGTTTCTGAAATTCATATGGGCAGACCATAATTTTTCTTACTGCTGCCTCATTTCAATTAATTTGTACAGTGGTACCTCGAGATACGAGTTTAATTCATTCTGTACCCTTGAGGCATGGGAAACTATGAGACGCTCGAGTCGCGGTAAACTGGTAGGTCGTGTGCAGCCGGCCAATCCGCGCGATGAGTCCTATCTCAAATGTTGCTCATATTTCAAAGCAAAAATCGCTTGCTCGACGGCTTGTATCTCAAAAGTCTTGTATGTTAGGGCACTCGTATCTCGAGGTACCACTGTACTTGGTGCTGCTGTCATTAACATGGAGCACTGTCCTAGAGGTAAAGAATTTAAAAAATCAGCAGCAAACCTGTAAGGCTTTATCCTAGGAGAGCCCTCAGCGGGGATTAATGGTCTAGGAAAGGCTGAAGGAGGTACATAGCCAGGCACATTCTGCTGGAAATATGAAGAACAAAGAAGAGAGGAGACTGAGCAGTGTAAAATGTTAGGGCTCAAGCAATAATTTGTGGCCCTAAGCTGAAATCAGAAAATTCTCCAAAGTCTCCAAATACACATACCATCAAGCAGACAGGAGTTGAAAGTATGAATTATGCCAGACCTGGCCCTATCATGCTTTATCAGCCATCGTTCCCAAATCTAGCCATAAAAGCTGCTCATAAATGACCCTTTACGTGCTATTGTGTTCGAGGGAGTTTGAAGGTCTCATTTCTCAAAGATGCTCATTTTCTTAATAGGAAGTATCAAAGATGGTAGTGACACCAAGAAGAAAGTGCTGACAAGAGTACTAGGGACTCCTGGAGGCCAGAGATAACTCCGCTCCAGTGGCAAGATCTGTCCCTTCCCACCTCATGGGCAATACCAGGTTCCTGATACCATCCATGACACCAGCTGCATGATCAACTTGTATTGTTTCTCTCTGGTATTGCACAAAGACCTCCTGGTGAGCTTCCTCCCCCAAAATCAGGAGGTAGGGGGCACATAATGATGATAATGGTCACCTGGAATCCTCAGCCAAGGGTTCAAGCTCAATACCAAAGCAGATAGCAGGACCTCCTCAAACCAGCCCTCTCCTGTTCCTATTTAAAGAAAGAAACACATTTATCTGTACTCTCAGCTTTCTAGTGACCTGACACCAATAGAGAGCATCCTTATAAATAGTTCCAGAATTAGAATCAGCATTTCACCTAGAAGCTGCAAAGAAAGAATAGAAACTTCCAGTAGTCTGGAAGAGGCGCAATGTGCACCTAAACTGACTAGAAGAATTAGGGACAATGCCTACCATTATTAGCCAACGCTTCCTACACAGAAGAGAAAAAGTCATGTCAGAAAAGGAGCAGGGTGTGTGATGATTATAAGAATTGCCCATTATTGCCGAAACCGGTTTGGCTCAGTGGATAGAGTGTCGGCCTGCGGACTGAAAGGTCCCAGATTCAATTCAGGTCAAGGGCATGTACCTTGGTTGCAGGCACATCCCCAGTAGGAGGCGTGTAGGAGGCAGCTGATCGATGTTTCTCTCTCCTTCTCCCCTCCTCTCTGTAAAAAATCAATAAAAAATATATATTTTTTTAAAAGAATTGCCCATTATTGTTTAAATAATACAAGTAACCCCAGGCTTCAATTTCATCAGTTATACTAGTAACTTGGAGAATTCACAGGTTATCTAGGGGAATTACATACTTCTAAAGGTAGGTGATTTGAACCAACCTATGGGTTTAATTCTGAATTATGGTATCCCACTCCACCCATTCTCTCTTCCCTCCCCAACTTCCCAAGAGAGAGCCTAACCTCAGCATGAAACAAAGGAAAAAGAAGCAAAGACAAAAGAAGGACAAGGCGAATCATGGTCAAGCTTAAACCACAGATGATAGGTATATGTAAGAAGAGAGAGAGAGAGAGAGAAGGGAGGAAGGAAGGAAGGAAAAAAGGAAGAAAGGAAGGAAGGGAGGGAGGGAGGGAGGGAGGGAGGAAGGAAGGAAGGAAGGAAGGAAGGAAGGAAGGAAAGGGAGAGCCACCACCCACCATGGCAGTAATTTCCTGTGGCACAAGGGATAAACATGCACACAAGAGGCTTTCTCCTTAATTAAAAAAAAAAAGAGCTGACTTTTTATGTGCTATCTGCCCTTTCTCATATTCTTCCATGTGCAAAATTAAGTGTCTTTGAAAACTTTAAACCATCCTTTACATGACAGTTTGACTTTTACTATGTCTCTCAGTCTTCAATGTCAACTGCCCTGCGGCTAAAAGTCCTAAAAGAATATGCTAAATATGCTCTTGTATGTATCTTCAACTCCCTTTCCACTTTTTCCCTTTGTGTCCTCCCTTGGCAAAACCCAGTCCCTCTTTCAGTCCAGTTCTTTGTCAACATCATGTGTATTCTCATTCAGTCAATAGCTACTGAAGAAAAACATACCCACACTGACACTCACTTTAATCATGGCCACCAACCTCAAAGAGCTACTAAGTGTTATCTGATAATCATGATACATTTTGCTGATTCAGTTTATTTTCAGATTTTCCCAAATGGCTATTTCATCCCATTTGCTCTCTCTTCAAATCTCCAATGTCTCATCACCCATCCTCACTCACAGCTACCTATTTCACTGAAACACTCCATGCAACCCTGACAGACATTCCATAAGCCCCCACCATTATATCTGCCCTTCTATATACATCTGTACCCATATCACTCAGGATAGGCTAGCTAATGCTACAGCACTAGCCTAAAACAACAAAGGACACTAGATGTCCATAATGGTCAGCTAGAAGATGGTCATCTATGTTTTCCTTATTCAGGGATGTAGGCTGATGAGCAATCAGTTTCTAGAACATTACCAGTCACTGTGGCAGAGGGAAGAATAACTTTTGAAGATTTTCCTGCTGACAATTAAATGCTATAGCACAGAAATGACATGTATTGCTTAACATAATCCACTAGCCACAATCAATTATATACCCTACCAAGCTATAAGGGACCATGTGTCCTGAAGGCAGACAATGGAACATATTTGACATTAGTGCTAATGACTTCCAATGTGCCCACAAACTGTACTTTTTCTCCTATGAATATACTGAACTTTGAGGGAAGGCCAACCCACTCATGTACCAGATCCTTCTTGCCTCCTCAAAGACATTTCTGTAACTGTTGCCAGTGTCTCCTGTCTTATAAATGTTTCTTTCTCTACTGGACCACTTTTATCCTATATTAAAGAGGTAATATGCAAATTGACCATTATGCCCTTGCACCAGATGGCCGGCCCCATGTAGTCACAAAATGGCCAGCAGGGGAGGACAGTTGTGGGAGATCAGGCCAGCAGGGGAGGGCAGTTAGTGGTGACTGGGCCAGCAGAGGAGGGCAGTTGGGAGTGACAGGGCCAGCAAGGGAATAGTTAGGCATCAATCAGGCTGGCAGGGGAGTGTTTAGGGGGTGATCAGGCTGGCAGGCAGGTGAGTGGTTGGGAGCCAGCAGTCCTGGATTGTGAGAAGGATGTCCAACTGCTGGTTTAGGCCTGAGGGGTCCCAGATTGAAGAGGGTGCACCCCCCCCCCCAGTGCACGAAATTCATGCACCAGGCCTCTAGTCCTTATATAAACATCATTACAATTACTCAATTTCTCCATTAATAAAAAACAAAAATGAGAACCTGTACTCTTCCAGTTACAACCCCATTTCTCTCTTCCCATTTTCAGCAAATCTCCTTCAGAGAGTTGCTATACTAGCCTTAGTCTCCCCCCGCCCCTGCACCCCAACACACACACACACACACACACACACACACACACACACGCACACACACACACGCTCATGAACTCCAATAAAGCGGATCACCATCCCTTGACCAAACCAATGCTTTTGGCAAGGTATCCCACAATGTCCACAGTAAACTTTGGCTACAGCCAACAGTAAACTTTGAGTGTCTATCTCACCCACACCATCAGCTCATTTGATAAAACAGAACTTTTTTCTCTTCTTGAAACACTTTTCATACTTGATTCCCAAGATGCTTGGGTTTCTTAGTTCTTAACCTATATTCCTATATACAGCTGCTAAGTCTTTTTTATTGGTACCTCTGCTCTTTATCAACAACGGAGTGTCCCATGGCTCAATGATTAGCTGGCTCCTCTTTCCTTCTACAACTCCCTCCCTTGGTGACTTCATTTGAATTCATGATTTTGAATGCTATCTATGTATGGATGGGTCCTAAATGTTCAGCTTTATCTTGAATGGCTAAACTGAGAAATACTCAGCTATCCAACTCAGTATGCAATATTGCCTCTTAGATGTTATCTTTGTCCATTTTGTTATAACAAAACACCATAAACTGGATGGCTTATAAAGAACTAACATTTATTTCTCTCCATTTTGGAAGCTGGGAAGTCCCAGATCATGCTGCTAGAGGCTTTGGTGTCTAGTGAGGGTCTTCATCCTCACTGACAACCACCTTTTCACTGTAACCTCTCTTGGCCTACAAGGAGGCAAGGGAGCCTTGGCCAATGTGGCTCAGTTGGCTGAGCTTCATCCCATGCATCAAAAGGTCGCAGATTAGATTCCCCATCAGGGCACATGCCCGGGTTGCAGGCTAGATCCTCAGTAGGGAGAGTGCAGGAGGCAGTAGATCCATATCTCTCTCCTACCCTCCCTCCCCCTTCGCTCCGCTCCCCTACCCTCTTCGCTCCTCTCCCAAATCAATAAAAACATTTTTAAAAAAGGAGGCAAGGGAGCCCTCTGGAGTCTTTTTTAATAAAATCACTAATCCCATTCATGAGGGCAAAGGCCTAGGGACCTAATCACCCCTAAATGCTCCACCTCCTGATACCATCACACTGGAAGTTAGGATTTTAACATGAATTTTGGTGGGACACTAACATTTAGTTCATAACGTAAGTCTTACAAGCAAAAGAATTTTGTTAAGAAATGGATGGCTCAAGTATAAAAATCATCTAATCCAATCCCTCTTTTTAGAAGTGAAGAACCATACACCTGAAACTAAAATAAAGTGATATTGAATATAAGCTGTAATTTAAAAAAATAGTATAAAAAAGAAAAATAAAGTAATATTAAAATTTAGTAGCACAAAACATGAAAGGAAATAAAAGTAAGGAACCCAAGGCTCCCAGAAATAAACTAAGTTCCCAAAGGTTGGGAAAAGATGAGAACTCTGGTCACCTGATGCTTTTCTAGTCACATCTCCACCTCTACTCCATTGTCATTATAATGGCAAAAACAAAGGGGAATGAAGTATAAAAAATAGTAAATGAAAATATAAAAAAATAAAACATTAACAAACTTAAGTATGTTCCTAGTAAAGTTAAAATGGAAAACAACTTGCATAAGTAAGAAGCTATAAAAACCTAGTACACTATTAACTTTACTTACTGTTTGTGGCGTTTGCAGGTAATTCTAATATGAAGTCAACTCCATTTGCAAGACATTCCATCCACAGCCTAAATTCCAGAAAGAGATGTTGTCAAAATGAGCTAGTCAACTGGTAAGAAGACTGAAAAGCGATGCAGTATACCTAAGAGTGGTTTTTTGCAAGTAGGGTTGCCAAATGATCACCTCACTACTGAGATGTTTTCACTTTTTCTCTCTTCTTTTATTTCCCAGCAACACGACAAGGTTAGTTTCATAGCAAGAGATACATTTCCTCATTAAAATACAATAGACAACTTATTAAGAATTTGAAAGCTGATGGGGAGGAAGGAAAGTTCAAGTAATATGCCTAAGCAAAGGTCACCTATAGTGTTATTACAAACAACTCAGATCTTTTTCTTAAGATGTGAGACCCCATTGCCAAACAAGTTACAATACTGTAGACAGACATATAGATAGGCATTTATGCATTGAATTGTACCAAGTATAACTGTAATACAACAAATTAATTACAACTTTAAATTCAAGTGACTTAACTATACTTGTCTTTATGTTTCCATGTATGAAAAATGCAGTAATTGGTCCAGATCATTTTAAATAACTTCCCCTAATGGTTGAGAGTTTTCCAAAATTCACTAAATACATAATTGTCAGGTTCAAGAAACCCTAATAACCCCCAAAAGGATGAACTAAAGGAATCTATACTTAATCACATCATAGCGAAACTGCAGAAAACTAATGCAGATAAAATTTTATAAGTAGCCAGAGAAAAAAGACAAATTACATTAAAAGGTGCAATAATTAGATGACAGTTGACTTCCTCCTAGCCCTGCAAAAAAGAAATTACTAAATTCAGAAGTCAATAGAATATCTTCAAAGTGCTAAAAGAAACTATGTGAAAAGAGTATTTCCAACCTAGAATTCTATAACCAGTGAACCTGCCCATCAAGCCTGGAGGTGAGAAAGATACTTTCAAATAACATAAAGTGAAAAAAATAATAGCATAACTACACTAAAGGATATAGAAATTTTTATCCTATAAAACTAACCCCCCCCAATAGATTTAAAAATGAAATAAGATATCTAAGTAACTCATGGACCAAAGAAGAAAGCAAGACAAATTTTAAAATATTTTCAACTAAGTAACAAACTTACTACATACTAAACTTGTATAATGAAGCCAAAGCTACTTAGAATAAGAAATAAATGTTAGAAAATAAAAACAACTAAATATAACAAAGCTAAATATGTATCTCATTAGGACATTAGGGACAAAAGAAAGAATAATGGAGGAAATATTAATAAGAGCGGAAATTAAAAATAGTGAAGATCACCAAAGGCATAAGTTGTCCATTTGATGAAGACTGATGGATAAAACAGAAAGACATAATTGCAGATAAAGATAATTAAAGAGTATATTTCAATCAACTTTATTCCAAAGTTTAAAATTGTGAATAAATTGGAAAAATTCACAACAAAATAGAACTGATCAAAACAGTCACAAGAAACATAAAACTTGAATGGTGCTTTAAAAAAATGAAATCATTTAAAAACCTTCCCATGGTAAAAAAAAAAAAAAAGAAAAAGAAAAAAGAAAGAAAAGAAAAGAAAAAATTAACTGCATGCCCATAACGCTTCACCAGCAAGTTCAACCAAAAATTTAAGGAAGCAATTAACACTTAACACAAAAATTTAAGGATAAATTACACAAACCCTGCCATAGAACAGGAGCAAAGGGCACTTTCTGTAGCTTGGAGTTTAGATTGAAGCAAATACAAAAACACAACTGGAACTGAAAACTGTATGTCAATCTCTAACATTTTAAGATGCAAAAATCTTAAAATGTTAGCGTATCAAACCCACATTTTCAAAAGGACAATACATCATAATGAAACTGAATTTAACTCAATCTCAATCCACACTTAGTTTAAATTTTTGTTGAAGTCAATCAGTATACCTTACCATATCAGTAGATTAAAAAAAAAGAATCATATTTTCTTCTCAATACATATAGAAAAAGCTAAATGTATTGATTAAAATAAAACAGCAGAAAGGGAAGTTCCTATTCTAAAAAAAGATACATACCAAAAACCTATAAACATAATACTTAGTGGTAAAGCATCAAAAGCACTCTCTTTACAAAAGAGAATGAGACAGGATCTCCAGCATCATCTCTTCTACTCAACATTTGCATGAGAGCTCTGGGCCATGACAGTAAGGTAAGAAAAAACAGAAAGATTAAAAAGGAGGAAAATATTGTTTACAGATGAGAAGATTACATCTATGGAAAAATCAAAGAATTCACTATTACTATACTTTCGCAGTTTTTTTTAAGCAAGATTGCTGACTATGAGCAAGCTCAAAAATAAATTTGTTAATAAATTAGCACTTTTTAGAAATAAAATATTGAGAATATGCAATTTTGGTAACATCAAAATATAACAAGTACATGGAAAACATCTAACAAAAGATGTGCAAGATGGCTAGGCAGGAAATGATATTACTAAATATGCTGAGCAATTAAAGCCAGATGCAATAATATATACTGTATTAATCCATTTACATAAAGCTTCAAAACAGGCAACACTAATTTATGAATAAATATTTAGATAGTAAAATAAAAACCATAACAAGGAAATGATTTTCATTCAGTAAAATTAAAAAATAACAAGGAAATGATTTCCATTCTGGGAGAAATGGGTAATCATTGTAAAGAAAGAATTCCGTGGTCCTAGCATCATTACATTTCTTAGCCTTGGTGGTGGTTAGATGGATGCTTGTTTATAATACTTCTTTCAGCAGCAAATTGCTAATAGCACATTTCTGTATGCATATTGTATTTCATAGCTGTTTATACATGCATAAAATGCTTCTTAAAATCCCCCAAAGAAGCAGCTAAAAAGGGGGGGAATTCATGTGGTAAATGGATCTTTAAGACATAAGAATAACTAATTTGGAACAATCACTTTGAAGAAGTTTAGTAAAATATAACTAAATATAACAAGGCTAAGCATGTATTTTTAAAAACAGAGGGCTAACAGAGTAACAGTCTCCCTAGCAAGACAGCTAAAAGCATGGGTTTTAAAGTCAGAAAACTCGGCTTTCAATTTTAGCTCCACTTGGTAGCACTGAAAACTTTGGGGGAAATTTCTTTTGTTTTTTAGCTAAGTGCAATTTTCTCTACTGAACAATAAGAATCCCACTTAACTCATGAGGATGAGAAAGAACAGATCTGCAATATCTTGTCATATAACAAAGTCAGTAAATAGAAATTGCTTTTGTAATCATCTTTGCTGTAATTGGAAGGTGGATAATTTCCCATTTTTATGAATAAGTTTACAGTCTTGTGCTGACAAATAAAGTTCGTATGAAAGGCATTACTAACCATTCAGTTAACAGAATTGACCATCAGAAAGTATCTCACTTGAAATCATTATCAGATAACAAGTTCTACAGAACTCTCAATACATAACATTTAACATAGTCAATAAATATAACTGTAGTAGAATATTCCAATAGTTCTTGTTTAAAAAGAATTCTAAAAACCCCTTTTATTTGTGTTAGATGACCACAATGTAACTTTTATATAAAAATAATAGAAAACCTTTACAGTTGTGAGCATTAAGGACATATATATTACCTATCAATAACAATTGTTCATTCGAATTATTCCAAATGTGTTCAAACACACAGGTATTCACCATGGCAGTCTGAGCTGTCCATGAAATCTCTCATCCTTCTTCCACCTTTTTCCTGTGCATTCATAACACAAGCAACCAAGGCCATAAGAAGATCTTCTCAATGTGTGAGAAAGCATGATCGAATGGAAAGAGAATGTGTTTAAGAGACAGCTAGACTGCTTGCAAATCCTGGTTCTGCCACCTCCTAATTAGGTATCCTCTTTAAACCTCAGTGTTCTGAATTGTCCAAATGGAATAAAACCAGTGTCACAGTATTGTTTTATGGAAATTCTTTACTGCGGAATGATGGGACCCTCATTCTCCTAAGTGAAGCCACTTCTTAACTCAGATATCCCATCCAATGCCACCAGATTGCAACTACTTCAAAATAAAGATGTTTCCTTGTTAAATGTTTCTTTTTTTATTATTATTAATGTGTTATATGTATACATATCTTCCCATTGCCCCCCCTCCCAGGCATACCCTAACCCTCCAGTGTCTTGTGTTCATTGGTTATGCTTATATGCATGCATGCAAGTCCTTTGGTTAATCTCTTTAATCAAGGTGGCTAATAAATGAGATATTTCCTGAGGAATATGGATTCAAATCCCAGAAATTCAGAGACGAAGGAATCTCTGAGATTGACAGATACTTTAGTCAAAACTTACCATATCTTCCTAAACTTACATTTTAAAAATCACTTTACAGATCATAGAATGATATGGTTAGCTATTAAGGACTTAAAGATCCAGAACAGTAGTAATTCTCAATCTGGCTGCACATTACAATCTCATAGGTAGTTTAATACACACACACACACACACACACACACACACACACACACACACGCCCCACCTTGAATTAAATTAATCAGAAATTTGAGCTGGAGCACGTAAGTTCTATAAAAAATTCTCCAGATGATATAATATGCAGCTAGAGTTGAGAACACTACAGTAAAAGATGATTTAAAAAAACTAGTCCATACTTAATTATCAAAAAATGGTTTTCATAATTATGTGGCCCTTTTTTACCCTACTGAAAATGAAAATAAGTCAAATGAAAGGCAACCCAAAAGATCCAGGTTGTGTTTAAAGAATTTCATGATGAAGAGTTACTTTATATAATGGAAATTACAAAGGTATAATTAACTTCTCCAGAATACTATTATTTCATTTGAAGAGTATATGTTAGTATTGCCATGCTAAGAAAAACAAGTAGAATGTCATTGCTTTCTCTCAGTACTTCTCACCTTATCATGATTTTATCTGAATTAATGCATTAGAAAGTCACTAAAAATGTAACATTTTATATTATTCCACACTAGAGGCCTGGTGCATGAATTCGTGCACGGGTGGGGGCCCTCGGCCTGGCAGGCGATCAGGCCGTGGGAGGTTGGCTGACCACTAGGGGGCAGCTCCTGCGTTGAGCATCTGCCCCTGGTGGTCAGTGCACATCATAGTGACTAGCCATTCTGGTTGTTCCACTGTAACAGTCGCTTAAGCTTTTATTATATAGATAATAAAGAACATTATTCTTAGTAAGTTGTTACTATAGTAATATTTACCTACCCTGATATTATTTCCCACTTGCTTATTCTAGGGCTTTTGCCCTAGAATAGCAATGACACAAATCTCAGTTGCAAGCTGTTCACAGCACTCAGATCCTTGGCAACATTTTGGAATGGGAATATATTTTAAACTATAAGAACATTTTGTTAAATGCCATAGTTTCAAATGCCTCTAAAGTGCCATTTGTGCTGAATCTATCCCAGATCTGTCAGTTCTTATGAATAGCACATCTTCCTTTATGTTCATCCAGGTAGACCAGTGAAAGCTATATAGCAGAATAAGCTAATTCATAACTTTGCTCATTATCACCATACTTTGGAACATAAGACATCAAGTCTCAGCATGTGTAGCTGAACAATTGATTTAGTACAGGTGTGTTTTGCCTGACAATAGTTGCAAACAAATATTATAATCTTTATCTGGATTTTAAGAATGTTCTAGTCTTTATAGTATAAGAACTCAGCAGTGACCACTGTAGCTATTTGAATCAATGAAATATTGGTGAACTCCTTTGCTCTGTCATCATATTTTACCTAGAAGTAACTTAAGTGGCAAGTAAAACACTAGATGTGATTCTTTGCTGAAGATTCTCCTATAAGTTGAGTGATAGATTAATAACTACCTGAGAAAAATGTATCACTTAGGTGGGAGTCCAGATACAGACGTTGCTGGTAAAGGTTACAACTACAGCCTCTACTCTTAATCTCTTTCAGTATCAAGACTTACCAAAAATGAGATTTAGTTATACACATGCATGCATATACAAACAAGATGTGGATATATACATAAACATATGTATATTATTTATAATACGTACATATATGCAACCATATAAAAGTATGAATATTATTAACTTAACTAAAATGTAAATTCAGATTGTTTTTTAAAAGCCTAATGAGTAATTTATTCTTTTTTAAATGTTTAATCTAAACCCATTTATAGTTCAAGGAAAAGGTCTGAGAATAAGAAAAGGGAATTTTTCTCCAACTTGTATCCACCAGCAAGTTGTCTCCTTCTAATTATTCATCTCTCATACATATATGCTAGGGTTTCTTACTCTGAGCAGAGTATGGGATGAGTCAGCCATTACTGATTCCCTTTCCTTGATGACTAAGCTATTAAGTTTGTCAGTGAAGATCCCATCACTCACCACAAGGAGGCACCCCAGGGAAGGAAGAGACTACAGTTGGAGGGTTCCAAGGGAAAAGATTCTTTGGGCTGCATGAGGGAAATAGCATATATCCACAAAATATATAAAGATACACCCAATTCATTTATGAACTACTGCATTTGTGTAGTAAAGTCAGCATCTGGTGACAGCATTAACTTTGAAAAGAACTGGTTGAAAGACTGAAAAAAATAGGTCCGAAAAGTGGCAAAATTAACTTAACCTATGTTCCTGTTCAACTCTAATTTAAATATATAATTTGAAAGAAAAGAATAAGTAACAACTTAGAAAATGTTAGGTTGGCTCCTTTTTCTATTTAAATAAAAAATTAAGATTCTTTAGGCACCCTTCTCAAGAATTTCACACATACAGAAGTTATCCTTCATTATCTATACCAGAGGTTGACAAACTTTTTCCGTAAAGGGCCATATAGGTAAATAGTTTACTCTTGGCAGGACACTGTATCATGAAATCAGCCATAGACAACTAAGTAAATGAGTAGGCATGGCTGTGTTCCAATAAACGTTTATTTACAAACACAGGCACAGATTTGGCTCCACAGGCTGTAGTTTGCCCTAGAACCAGACAAATACTTTTACAAATACTTTGATTGAGCATCTCAGAATTTATAAAAAAATTTTAAACATTGCTCCATTTAGTGTTCAAATTCTCTGACACACAATCTGCAATAAGGAAACTCAAGAACAAGATTACTATCAAAGAGCAGGGAGAAGTAGCACAAAAGATTCTTTAGTTTAAGAATGACCATTTTGTTCCAAAGACTTGAATCAGTACATGTTGGATTACTTGTAATACTTTGAGTTTTATGTGTAATTATAAGACTTCTGAAATTTAAAAAAAATAAGAAAGCAAACTGCCAAGGACCAATAGGTTAAAACAAGACTAAAACTCTTAGGTAAAAACCTCTTAGGTTTTTCTTCGAAGTTGTATAGAAAAAGAACAATTCTAAATTATTAATGTTCTAACTATGCCTATTTTAAATACTGTATATACTAAAAAAAAGGATTTTTTTAAGTATCACCTAAATATTATTGATGTCTGAATCATGGTCAAATTGAAAGGGAAACAATTTTAAAAGAAAACTTAATTTTGAAACAGCATTTTTAAGAAACATCTGTCAGAGCTATTTGAATTTTAATGTATATACAAATCCCCTGGGGATGTTTGTGAAATGCAGAATTTGATGCAGTAAGTCTGAAGGGGAGTCATAATGCTCCATTTCTATCAAACTCCCCAGGTGATGTGAATGCTGGATAGCCCTTGGACCACCCTTTAAGGAACAAGGATAAATGATAACCTGGGAAATGATTTCTACTCTTACCACACCCCTTGGGACTTGGGATTGGGACATTTTCATTGGCTCCCTGGTGATTATGCACTTTTTAAATAGCATTTAAGGAGAATAATATAGGAAGTAAGCCTACCTTTTCTCTAATGACTAGAAAATCTACCTTGTTTTGTGTATTTGAGTCAAAACCAAAGAAAATCAAGTTGCACCCAAACAGGGCCACTAAAATAGCATTTTTTGTGCCATGGCAAAATTGCATCGTTCAAGGAACCCAATATTTAACAGGTCAAGCAAAGTGCAACATGCTTTCCATACATAATTTTTCCCCTTTCTTTTTTTTAACATATATTATTGATTTTTTTTTTTTTACAGAGAGTAAGGGAGAAAGTCAGAAACATCGATGAGAGAGAAACATCGATCAGCTGCCTCCTGCACGACCCCTACTGGGGATGTGCCCACAACCAAGGTACATGCCCTTGACCGGAATTGAACCTGGGACCTTTCAGTTCGCAGGCTGATGCTCCATCCACTGAGCCACACCGGTTTTGGCTTCATTTTGCATTTCAAAGAGGAGGCACCAGAAGAGCCTCTGCTCAGGTGAGAATCTAAGTTCAAAACCTACCTTCTGTTTATATCTGCTAGTCCTTGTTTCCAGTTTTTATTCTACCTGTAATCATCATCTTCCCCTCTAGGTGGGAGATGGGATAATGATTCCCAACTATTTCTCCCTCTCTATAACAGAATTACTCATCCTGCCCATCATCATGAGGGAGAAGTGTACGTCTTCACTTAGCTGACTTTGGGTTTGGCCCTCTGACACACTTTAATGCAAATGTAAGCAGATATGTGGCAGACCATTTCCAAGCAGAGGTTTGAACTGTGTTGTATGGTTGGGATTGTGCTCCTTCTCTCCACCAAGAGAACAGCATGTCCTAGATAGGAACTGTTCTTTCTACATTACTTTTAATATTAAAACAATTGGAAACAACTTATTGTCTACTAAAGATAATAATTATAAAGACGCTTTGTTTTTTCAAAGCCAGTCAAAGACAAAGACAAGTGCCATGTGATTTCACTCATATGTGGAATGTAATGAACAAAATGAACTAAGAAGCAAAATAGAGACAGAGTCATAGATTGATCAGGCTGACAGCTGTGGGAGGGGTTGGGGGACTAGAAGTGGAGAGGGTGAGCAAAAAAGAAAAAAACTCATGGACATGAGCAGTGTGGCAATTGCTGAGGGAGAGGTAGAGTTTGGGGGAGGTGGAGGAGGTACAGGGGGGATAAATGATGATGGATGGAGACTTAACTTGGGGTGATGAACATACAGTACGGTGTACAGATGATGTGTTGTGGAATTGTGCACCTGAAACCTGTATAATTTTGCTAACCGGTGTCACCCCAATAAATTCAATAAAAAGAAAAAAATTAAAAAGTGTTAATAAAATATAATAATTTTAAAATATGACTGATTACAGCTGTGGGAAATTACAACATACATATGCAAAAAAGGGACTGAAAAGTATGCAAAAATATACTCAAGATTTTATTGGACTTATGGTTAATTTTTGTCTTCTATTTTACACGTCTATTATGGTCAGTCATAGTGCTTCAATAAAATACAAATTAATCTTTAACTTTCAAGTTTCAAGGCAAGATTTTGAAATATACCATTAGACAGTATAAGCCATGAACATGCCTTGCAAAAGTTAAAATGTCACACCTCAGAATTTTTCCCTTTATGTGCAATAAAATCTCAGGGTCACCCGTGTGACCTTGTGCAAATTAAACACTGTGCCTGTTTCCTCATCCATAAAATGATTTAATAGTATCCACTTCTTGGGTTATTTAGCACATTAAATATGGTAATATATGTAAAGCACCTGACTCAGATAAGCAGTCAATAAAAGTGCCTTTCTTTAACTAGAGCTAATACTACAAAAACTGATATAGTTCTCTGTTAGAGAAGGAATTTATCAACTGAAGTATTAACCAAAGACATTATTCAAGGCAATTTAAGACCCTCAACAGTCCAGGAACTTAGTTATAAGGCTCTCCTACAGCCCCACTTTTAAGGACCCTTGGAATCCAGGACAACCTCTATTTTAAAATCAGCTGAGTCGCAACCTTAATTCCCCTTTGCTGTTTAACGAGTTCACAGGTTCCAGGGATTAGGACATAGACATCTCGGAGGGCCATTATTCTCTCTAGCACACTGTGGTACCTTGTGTAAAATAATGATATTTAATAAAGTGGCCAATATCATAGATTCATACAACAAAGTACAATGTGAACCTCTCTTTACTGATGGTATACTCATGTTTCCTGTAGTTGAACAATTTTCTGTCTCATAATCAGAAAAGCACTTAGTATAGAGGGGAAGTATAATTGAATGAATACTTTCCTTCATTTATACAGCTCTGACTGAGGGCCTACAGTGAGGGCCAAGTTCAACAGGGAAGAATCAGCCAGTCTCTCCCCCTGAAGCACACAGCAACTTTAGGGTGGAACAAAGTGGAATCTTCATAACACTGAAATCAGGGCTTGTCTTTCTCTGGCTGGCTTATTCTGTTTAGCATAATGTTCTCCAGATCCAGCAATGCTATTGCAAAGGGTAAAATTTTCTACCTTTTTATGCCCAAATAGTATTTCATTGTGTAAATGTACCATAGCTGTTTTATCTACTCAAAGACAAGTACCATATGATTTCATTCATATGTGGAATTTAATGAACAAACTGAACTAACGAGCAAAATAGAGACAGGCTCATAGAGAATAGTCAGCTCTCGTGTTGGGGGTGGAGAGATTGAGCAAAAAAAGGGGAAAAAAGAAAGAACTCATGGACTCAGACAACAGTGGTGATTGCGAGGGAAGTGAAGTGGAGGTAGAAGAGGGTATAGTGGGGATAAATGGTGATGTAAGAATAAAATAAAATAAAGAAAAAAGAAATCAGGCCTCGTAGAGGGACAGTAAAATTGCAACTGAAGTTGCTAGTGAAGGCTTCATTGGGGAAGGCATTTGGTTGAAGGTTAAGGAACAAAAGAGAAAGGTCTGAAGGCATGGAGGCTCAGTGTGTTAAGAGTGTGGAAAGAGCCCCACCCCTCGCTGGTGAATATAAACATAGGGAGAGTGGGTAGGTGATTGGGTTGTTGCTTAATTCCACTGCAGAAGAGCATCATTTAACAAATTAGAAGAGGAGGAGGAAGCTAGTCTAGAAGATTTTAAGAAGGGATCATAGAAATGAAAGAAAGAAAAAAAATGCCCAAAAGCTGAACTGCAGGTTCTCTCCAAGAGAATTAAAAAACAACAACAACAAAAACAAACTGCAACAAGTGGGGAGAGGCCATAGCAGGGAATGAGAGGCAGGGGAAGGAGAGCCAGAGAGAGGTAAATTTCCTGGGCTACCACCAAGCACTACTCACTGTCCTAATCCAATAGTGCACGAGGAATACATGGAACAATCAGAAAGACAGAAAGTAGAATGGTGGTTACCAGGCTCAGGGGAGGGGGACATAAGGAGCTCTTATTCATTGGGGACAAAATTCCATTTTTTCAAGGTGAAAAGAGATCTGGAGATGGATGGTGGTGATGGTTGCACAACCATGGGAATGTATTTTTATACTACTAACTGTATATGTAAAATAGTTAACATGGAACATTTTAAGTTATGTGTATTTTCCCACAACAAAAAAAACAATGAAGTAAAAGAAAAGAAATGGAGTTGAGAAAGCCGTGACTTTGCTTACCACTGTCTGTTTCCTGTAGCAAAGTGTTAAAAAGAAGCAGTATGTCGGATGAAGTAAAAAGAAAATTCTACAGCAAACATGGGCACCTTCAGAGACCAAGAAGAGCCAACAGAAAGGCAAAGAAAAAATAATATAGGACACAGATAAGATAACTGCTAGACAAAATCTCGCAGAAGGCAAGCAGGATGAGAATCAAGAGCACCTGTGGGGGTGGAGAGTATAGCTTTGGGGGAGTGGTGATGGACACTCTTCTCTGGCGGGAGAGGTTATCACCACCAGAATGCAAGTGGGAGCTGCGAAATATGAGAGAAGCAAATGATGTCAGAAAGTTTGGGAGAAGGGAAATGGAGAATCCCAACGTCTTAAAGAAACAAAAGAAATCGTTATTTACTTCAGTGCTTAGCCAAAGCTGTACACATAATTGCACAAATCAGGGTGTAAATGGCAAACAGTTATTGATCTTAGTTATCTTCGTTTTGGTATCACCTTGAAGCAGCTTTGTTGCCTTAGGTCAATCAGTTTCACTTCCTAAACTGCATCTTTAAAAGAGGGGGATTTGCTAAAATAACCCCAGAGTCCCTTCCAGCTCTGTATTTCAGTGGCTTTGGGGAATGTACTTGTATCTTAAATACAGTGTCAGCTTACCTATCCAACCCCCCAAAAGTGAAGTGGGAACAAAAGTCAATGGCTACATAAATGAAATACCCTTGGGCGGTTTGTCCATTTCATTTTTGATAGTGACAGCCACACAAACAGATGGTTACTGCTCACAAAGGCAGTGTCATTATAGTCCTAATGATAATTGATGTTTTTACAGCTCTTTTTTTTTTGGTTTATAAAGAGCCTTCACTCATGAATGTTTTTAGTTGGTCCTCAGAACAGCCCTGTGAAATAGACATAGCTACTGTACTATTCTATTCATTTTCTAGTTGGGAAAACTGAGGCTTATAGAAATTGATGATATTCCCAACGTACCCAAGCAGATGAACAATCAACCTGGGACTTAAATTCCTGTACAAATACTTAGGACTTCCAAACAGTACTTTTTAAAATTGTTTTTTTTTTTTTCGACGCTAACACACAGTGTCAAAGATTTCCCATTTTGGGCCCTAGACAGGAACTGTATTAGTCAAAAGAAACTTGCATGGTTTTATTCTTTTAACTGATCCTGGCAATATAGTTTATTTAAGTGTAAGTACAATCTTAATTTTCAAGCGACGAATTACTAAAATCCAAAGGGAAAAGAGGGAAAGAATTAGAATTCAACTATTTCAATGTCCTCCTTCTCAGGATGAGAACAAAGGAGGCCTCTCCTGGGACAAATGGCAGAGCCAACACTAGATATCAGGGCTCCCACCATCCCTGGGGCTCTCGGCACTGGACAGGTCTTACACAGTTTCTAAGAAAAATTAACAACGGGATTGCTCCTTAACAATGAAATGGTTCCAGTTTAATTTGAGGGGCTCATTCTGGTTTTTTTTTGTTGTTGTTGTTGTTGTTTTCACATGTGCAAACCATATGAACGCTGCCTATTAAAGGTACTAGAATTCTCAGGAGCAAATTCTCCACACAAATGGATTTGTAATGACAGTCATGCCTCATTTTAGTAGAAAAGAGAAGTAAATGTGTCCAATAAGGAATCCATCTGAGACAGTTTTAAACCAACTGAAACTGCCTCCATTAACATCTACCTACAAAAGTATTTTCTAGACAAATTAAAGTTGAAAAACTGAAAAAAGATGCAATGAAAATATTTTGAAAAAGACCACATTGTTTAAGCATTCCCATTTTCCTCTTTTAGAAACATTATAATGAGTCAGTAGATACTTACTACCAAAATTACTTTCATTATGAGGCAGAAAAATGTTTAATATTGAAACAGAAGGTTCCATGAGGAGAAGCGATGCAGACATGAAAATGAAGTGTATTATGAAATTTCAAATCCTACCTTATATGTTTTATGCAGGAAAAAAGTAAGAAGCTTCCATTAGACAATAAAGGACTCAAGCATAAGAACGTCAGAGGAAGAGACCCCTTTTGAAGTGCAGATAATCAACAGGTTTTCTTCCTTCAGGCACATGGGAACTTTGGGTTCCTAACGATGAGACTTGCTGAGAGAAAGGATTTCTACTCAGGAAGGGAAACCAGCAAAGCTTTTGGATGAACATGTGACATATGGAAAATACTCCCATTTGTTCAGTTCTGGATCTATGTGAGAAAGGCTGGAGGGTTCTAACAGGTAAAGTCTCTGGTTTCACAGTGTTATTAGAGTAGAGATGCTGCTTCAAATACATAACCAGGTTTCTCCTCAAGGCAGCTTCAATAATTTGAAATTAAGGGACAGGAGGCTAATCTTAAGACCTCCAAAGGGAAAGTTTAATCTCCACAGTTTGTCAGGGCTAAGGAGACAAAGATCCTCTAAGTTTTTCAATCAAAAGCTCAGAAGAACCATTTCTAAGGAACATGGACAACCATAGCTGGATTGAGTCTTCCTAAAACTGCTACCTGGCCTTAACTTAGCTAAATTCCTAATGGAGTGAAGGGGATCATCTCCTCACTCCATTTACCTAACAGAGAAAAAGGAGTCAATCTCTCTGGGAAAAGATGTAAAGATGTAAAAACTAGTAAGATTCTTTCATACACCATGTCTGATATAAAATTAAAAAATTATTAGACATGAGAAAAGTTGCAAAAAATGTATTCAAGAGAAAAAAAGACAATAGATGCCGATACCACAGATGATCCCAATTATTGGATTCTGTAAGTAAGACATTTAAAATAACAGATTAATTGGTTAAAGAATTTTAAGAAGGAGGAAATGGATGAGAGAAATTCAAAGAGAAATAGAATGTATATAAAAATCAAATGGAGTCCTAGCCAGTTTGGCTCAGTAGATAGAGCATCAGCCTGTGAACCAAAGGTCCCAGGTTTGATTCTGGTCAAGGGCATGTACCTTGGTTGCAGGCTCCTCCCAGGCCAGGGGTCTGGTTGTGGATCATGTAGAAGACAACCAATCGATGTGATGCCCTCAAATCAATGTTTCTATCTTTCCCTCTTCCACTCTTTCTAAAAATAAATGGAAAAAATCCTCAGATGAGGATTAACAAAATAAAAATAAATGAATAAATGAATAAATAAATAAATATATGAAATCAAGAAAAACAGTATCTAAAATTAACTCATTGTATAATTTCAATAGCAGACTAGCTATATTAAAAGATAGGATAATAACTTGAAGGTAAAGGTCAATGAAAAATGCTCATAGAAAAAGGACAAGAAAAAAATAAAGAATAGATTGTCAAAAACATAAAAAGGTCATCTGACCATATCATTGGAGAGCCAGAAAAACAAATCAGAACAGGGGAAAATCAGTATCTGAAGAGACAGTGGCTGAGAATGTTCCAATACCAATGAAAGGCACCAAACTTCAAATTCAAGGTCATGAAACCAAAGCAGAATGAATATAAGAAAAAGCACACTTGGACTTGTGAATCTCAAATACTTAGTGCAAGACATGGAAAGCACTGATGAAATCATATAGCAGGCATAAAACTTAGTCCAGTACTTAGCCTTCCTAGTCTTGGAGCGGTTATGATTAAGAAGACATTCGCAGGGCACCCTAACTCAACAATAAGGTTTATATTCTTAGTAGGGTTGTAGTCACTTTGCTCTTGGCCAAGTATAGAAAAACATCATAATAACATAATTTTGAATATACTGTTATGAATAGTTGCCTCCTATTTTCCAATTGGCCTCTGATCTAATTTCATGAACCTTAAAATAATATAACTCCATGTTTTAAGCAATCAAATATTTTTAATCCTAGTAATAGTTTTATAGTAGATTTTACCAAAATGGGGGTAGGGGGGAGGATTGTAACCATGTTATTAAGATTAATAGAGTGTCATAACAAGATAGGACCTTAGAGATAACTAATAGTCTAACCCTCATGTTAGAGATGACAAAATTGAAGCCCAGAGCAATAGGAATGATGTGCCCAGCCACAATAGTTATTTAGAAGCCAGCTAGAAACCAGAATAGCAGCTTCCTAACTTCTAGCCCAACCTTCTGATTCCAACACCAGGCCAGTCCAAGGTCAAATCCAATGCAAGGTCAAAACTCTTGGTGAAATATTTTGATTTTTATCATTACACTAGAGGCCGGGTGCATGGATCCCTCATCCTGGCTTATGGGGGATCGGGTCAAAACTGGCTCTCTGACACTCCCCCGGGGGGGTCCCGGATTGTGAGAGGGCAATGCTTGGGTGATGCGCCCTGGAATTGAGCTCCCTCCTCTCTAGTTTAGGTGCACCACCTGAGAACCGCAGCTGCCAAGTCACTGCAGCTTGGCAGCTACCGTATTGAACATATACCCCTTAGTGGTCAGTGCACATCATAGCTACCAGTAGGAGAGCCGAATGAGCAGGCTTTTATATAGAGAGATAATTCATTGCCAGGGTTGCAAAATAGAACACACTACATACTTATTCACTCTAACCATGCAGATATGGAAACCCAGTATCATTAATGGAAGGGTCCCCCCATCACCACACACACTATACAATCATACACATTGTGATTATATCTGACATGGACAGAGCAGAAACATGTGTCATAATCATAGAAGAAGATGTGGCCAGGGACAGTGACTTAAGCCCCAGCACCTGTGGATTATCCAGTGGGAGATTCCATGGAGGCCGATAAAAATTCAGATCTGAATGTTATGTTGAGGGAAAGGTCGTGGGAGCAGGAGATAAATACCTGAGGAGTCCTTATAATGCAGGGTTAGAGGGAGAGAGACAGCCCATGACACAAAAGTGAATGTGAACGCAGGCTATTTAGGGAAAAGATGAAGATGGAGAAGAGAAAAAGCTAACAAATGGTAGAATCACAAGGGATATTGATATTTTAGAGGCAAAAGAAAGAAGTGGCTTCAAAACACAGCAACCCTCCTTTCAGAGGGGAGAGGGGCAGGGAAAGATACTTCAGTAAGTATGGATTACAAATTAAGGAAAAGTAGATACTTATCCATTTTGCCACATGTGCCCTGACTGGGAATCAAACCTTGACCTCCTGGTTTCTAAGTTGATGCTCAACCACTGAGCCATGCCATTCAGGCTAAAAATTTTTAAAAATAACCCCAAGGTAGACAGAAATTTCATAAATAGATCACAAAAAGCAATAGCTATAAAGAAAAAAATTGAACATTGAACTTTATTAAAAAGTCATCAAAAGATCCCTGGACAGTATGGCTCAGTATGAGAGTGCTGTTCCATACATCAAAAGGTCACAGGTTCGATTCCCTGTCAGGGCACATTCCCAGGTTGTGGGTTTGATCCTTAGGGTGTATCTGAGAGGCAACTGATCAATGTTTCTCTCTCACATCAATGTTTCTTTCTCTCTCTCCATCTCCCTCTCTTTCTAAAATCAATTTAAAAAAACTTGGGTGAGGATTTAAAAATAATCATCCAAGGATACCATGAAGACAGTGAAAAGGCAAGCCACATTCTGGGGAAATATTTGTAATACATATATTTGAACACAAATTCATATGTAGAATATAAAAACTCTGACAAAGAAATTTAAAACAACAATAATAACAACAAATAATCCAATTTAAAAATGGGCAAGATTTTAACAGGAATTTGACAAGATATCCAAATGGCAATAAGTTTATGAAATGACATTGAACAATATTACTTACCAGAAAACAAATTAAAATCATAAGGATCACCTCAGAACCATTAGAATGGTCACTATAAAAACACACTAGAAAATAACAACTGTTGGCAAGGGTGTGGGGAATCTTGAACCCTTGTACATTGTTCAGAATGTAAAATGGTACAGTAGCTATGGAAAACAGTATGGTGGGTCTACAAAAATTTACAACAGAATTACCATATGACCCAGCAATTCCACTTCTGGGTATGTACCCGAAAAAAAATGGAAAGCAGAGACCATGGTAGCAATTTTCACAACAGCAACAAGGTGACAGCAACCCAAGTGTCCACCAACAGACAAATGTTTAAACAAAATGTAGTATATACACTGAGTAGCCAGATTATTATGATCTCTGAATGCATAATAATCTGGCCATTCAGTGTGTGTGTGTGTGTGTGTGTGTGTGTGTGTGTATTTTAGAGGCCCAGTGCATGAATTCGTGTATGGGTGGGGTCCAGCCAGCCTGGGCAGAGTGAGGGGACCTGGGCAGTTGGCCAGCCTGCCTGTTGGTTGAACTCCTAGTCGAGGGGACAATTTGCATATTAGCCTTTTATTATATAGGATATACACTGCATGGCCAAATTATTATATATATTAGAGGCCCGATAAATGAATTCATGCATGGGTGGGGTCTGCCAGCCTGGCCAGGGGGAGGGGACATGGGTGGTTGACCAGCCTGCCTGATGGTCGACCTTCTGGTCAAGGGGACAATTTGCATATTAGCCTTTTATTCTATCAGATATACACTGGCCAGATTATTATGCATTCAGAGATCATAATAATCTGGCCACTTAGTGTATATACAATGGAATGTTATTCAGTATTAGAAATTCTGACACATGCTATTACATGTATAAATTTTAAGGACATTATGCTAGGTGAAATAAGCTGGTTAGAAAAGAATATATATTCTGTTCTACTCATATGAAGTATTTAAAGTAGTCAAAGTCATAGAGACAGAGAATAAAATGGGGATTTTCAGGACCTGGGAAAAGACAGAATGGGGATTCGTTGTGTAATGGTTACCGTTTCCGTTTTCTAAGAGATAAAGAGTTCTGGAGATGGATGGTGGTGATGGTTATACAATAATGTGAATGTACTTAATATCACTAACTTTCCATTTAAAATGGTTGTGATGCTAAATTCTATATTTTGTATATTTTACCACAATTAAATTATTTTAATTTAAAAATCCACATGGAGATCCAATATACAGCCCCAAAATAGCTAAAATTAAAAAAAGACTGACAGAACCAAGTGTTAGTGGAAATGTAATACAACTGAAATTCTTGTACACTACTTTTGGAATTTAAACTGGTACAACCACTTTGAAAAACTGTCAACATCTACATAAGCCTACTCATGAACCCACAATTTCACTCTTAGAGAAGTGAGTGGGCACGTGCACAAAGAAAATATATAAGCAAGTATGTTCATAGCTGCTTTATTCATATTAGCCACACTGGAAGCAATTCAAAGATCTAATAGAAGAATGGATAAATTGTGGTATATCCATACAATTGAATTACTATTCAACAATAGACTAGAATGAACTACAAATATGCACTCTGACATGGATAAATCTTGTACACATTGTTATATGAAAGAAGACGCACAAGTTAAGAATCCCTTCTATATGATACTGTTTATATGGAGCTTAATAGCACACAAATTAGCAGGTGGAGTCTTTAAAAATCACACTGTGGTTACCTTCCAGTTGGAAGTGGGATGAAAATTGACCAGAAGTGTAAAAAAGGAGGAAATCTTCTGGGGTGCTGAAAATGTTCCATATCTTGACCTGGGTGGTGATTACACATATAACAAATACACTTTCAACTAATGCATTTTACACTTTATTTTTAAGGTCTATTACCTTAAAAATACCTTTATCTCTAAAGCACTTAATGTCTCTATAATGAGAATGCTATAATTCAATAAAAAAAATAAGTCTAGCTGGTGTGGCTCAGTGGTTGAATGTCAACCCATGATACAGGAAGTCATCACTTTTTTTATTAATATATATTTTTTATTGTTGACAGTATTGCAGATATCTCCCACTTACCCCCTCTGCCCAGCCCCTACCTCCCCCTCAAGTCTTCACCAACCTATTGCCTGTATCCATGGGCTATGCATATAAGTATATAAGTTCTTTGGTTTATCTCTCCTTGTCCCCCTACCCTCACATTGAGGTATATCAGTCTATTCCCCTTTGATTCCTGGTCAGGGCACATGCCCAGTAGGGGACATGAAGGAGGCAGCTGATCAGTGATTCTCTCTCATCATTGGTGGTTCTATCTCCCCGTCCCCTTTCTCTCTCTGAAATCAATAAAGAAAAAATATCTTTAAAAAAAAGGAATAAAATCTCAACTGGGCTCTTTTCCTTTCTGACTTAAATTAGAGCTTATTCCTCTTAGATATATTGGGGGATGATTAGTTACTTCCTAGTTTCCTGAGTCAGGTAATGTATCTAAGGTCCATACAGTGCAAACTTACATGTTCCTAAATGTTCACTAGCTTTAGCTTTCCTGAAATCACTTCATATCAATGGGTTTTTTGTGTTTTTTTTTTAAGAAAGTGGCCTGGACTTGATGGTCGAGGTCCATCTTTTTTGTTGTTGTTGTTTTAATATATTTTTATTGATTTCAGAGAGAAAGGGAAAGGGAGAGAAAGAAACATCAATAATGAGAGAGAATCATTGATTGGCTGCCTCCTGCATGCTCCCCACTGGGGATCGAGCCCGTAACCTGGGCATGTGTCCTGACTGGGAATCAAACCGTGACCTTCTGGTTCATAGGTTGATGCTCAACCACTGAGCCATGCCAGCCAGGCCATGTGCTTTTTACAGTAAGAAACTTTGTCTTTAGTTGAATCTATACTTTCAGAGCTCTCAATTTGCTTTCTATGGGTTAAATGTCTAATTTGATGTTTTTAAGCTTCAAGAATGGCATCTGATTTTGTTTTACACCCTCATTGGCAGGGCCCAAAAAAATTCCTTCTTCAGCTGTAAAGGCAGAATGTCAAAAATCACAAGATATCATCGCATTCTGGCACTATGATGAACACTTACACCCCCTCAGGAAAGAGAAAGCTTCATTCTCTTTAACAGCCATTTTGATGCCTGATCTTTTTATAGCCAACATAATAACTTTAGCCTCCTTGTGAGAGCACCATGACCCACCAATTTAATGAAGGAAAACAAAAATCCACAAAGGTGAACATTTTCCCTTTCTGGCTTCTTCTATCATTCATAGCACTGTGCTACTCAATTGTTGAAAAAGGTCCTTAATATTATCATAATAATTTTGTATGGTGACATATAGTTACTAGATTTATTCTAGTGGTTACATTGTAAGGAATATAAACACTGAAACACTATGTCATACCCCTGAAACTATATATAATATGTCAACTATGCTTTAATAAAAAGAAAAGGGGCCTTAATATGCAAAATATTGCATTTTAATGATAATCAAAGGCACATTCTTTTTAACTGTGTCATAATGAAAACATTTTTTACCTTGATTGTCTTTGATCTCATATTAAACCTGTCGTTAGTTCAGTCAAGTGGGTGAATTATGAAGGTACATCTTATATGTTGGGCTTAGAAAAGCAGCAAGGTAGGAGGAGAAAAATGATGACATGGTTAAAAACAGAAGAGCTGGTTTCAAAGCGTACTGAATGCATTGGTATTTCAGTATTCTGATAAGTGAGATATCAAGTCAATAATGAGATGCAGATTTTGTAAAAAGCAAACACTTGTCACATTGGCTCAACAGGATGATTCTGTTAATTGTTACCCAAATGAAATTATTCAGAACAATTGCAGTTTTATACAGCTTCAGGAAAAGTGTTCCTTTTTTAAAAAAATTATAATTGTCTTTTTAAAAAAATCTTTATTATTGAAAGTATTACCGTATTTTCTGGTGTGTAAGACGACTGGACATATAAGACGACCCCCGGCTTTTGAGAAGATTTTCCTGGGTTAAAAAGTCATCTTATACACAGGAAAATAGGGTACACAGATCCTATTTTTCCCTCATTAACATCTTCTAGCCAGGCTCCTGTTCCCCATCCCAGGCCTTCACCACCCACTGTCTGTGTCCATTGGTTATTCATATATGCATACAAGTTCATTGGTTGATCTCAGGAAAAGTGTTCTTAAAAACAAATATCAAGAAACAACTGGTTAAATGCAAAGGCCCATGGTCACAAAGAGTACTTCTCTTTTAGAACAGTCAAAAATAATGCAACAATGAGATGTAGCATTTTTACTTCAATACACTGTCTGAAATAGACTGAACTTGTTTTCTCCTTTGAGACTACCTCAAAGTGCTTCACTTCATTAAAGTCTATAAAAATGTCAAGATAGTGGAATGCAATAATTATAAAACCAGATAGGTGGCTTAATTGTTTTACATACCTGTGTTTTTTGTTTTTTTTTTCAGATTCCCCTGCTTGCTTACTTGTGCACATGCGGTCTTATTTTTCAGAAACCACTTCTAGAAGCTCCCATTTTGGCTTCTACACTGCCACCTGTAGACATAAAAGGGAAATATACAATGTCTTATTCATCAACCATGCATCTTTTCTAGGCATCTAACAGGGACAATTGATGGGGGGGAGGGGGAAGTGGCAAAATATTGGCTCCAGGAAATAAAAGTGCTTTTCTCCTATATAGAAAATTTGCAAGGAGACCCTCCCCCCCAATGTTTTGATAAATTACTTAGAAATCAAAGCATATATAAGTCTCAGATCAACACTACTCTGATCAGTTCATTAGCGTAAGAGATGGTGACATAGAACCCATCCACATGCCAACCTACAACCATTTCAAGACCTATCCCTTAAAATTAGAAGATAACTTCACCATTTTGTTAATTGAGTAATCAAAAATTCTGTAAATTACCACAAAGAAATGAGAGGGAGAGATCTAGGAAAAGGTTACTTTGTCACATGATTGTAAAATGTCTGTTTAATATAATAATATTAATTCTAACATGAACTAGAGCTTTGGCCAATATAAACAGCAGTTAGGTAGGGTTTTTACTGCTGTATTCCTAGTTTGAATGTGAATGAATGCTAAAAGGTCTTTCCGACACTCCACAGATTTTAATACAGATAGGTCTTTTTTCTTTAAAGAAAGTCAAATGAATAAAAATTCAAGAGCATAACAAGCAATTAATAAAGATCCATAAGCAACTATTAGTGAGTCAAAGCAGCCATGAAATGAGATCTGTAAGAGGATTGAGAGAGAGAGGAATGAGAGATTGAGAGATATGAGACTGAGAAAGAGACAGGAGATTGAGATAGCGATTGGGAGAGAGACAAGAGAGATTGAGAGAGAGATGGAGATGAGAGACTGAGAAAGAGATACACAAGATTGAGAGACAAGAGAGACCAGAGATTGAGAGATTGAGAGTGAGAGACTAGGGAGAGATTGAGAGGGAGAGAGAGAGAGAGAGAGAGAGAGAGAGAGAGAGAGAGAGAGAGAGAAAGAAAAGGGAAGAGAGAGATGAAAAAGAGATCTGGAGTTAATTTAGAATAACAGACCCAACCATGGTGTGTGTGTGTGCGTGTGTGCGTGCGTGTGTGTGTGTGTGTGTGTGTGTGTGGATGTGCTTGAGAAGGGGGAAAGGAGGGGGAGGGATAGAAAGAAAAAGAGGCAATCAGACCACACCAGGGTTGGTGTGTGTGCATGTGAGTGTGCATGTGTGCATGTGTGTACAGAGAGAGAAAGAGAGAAGAGAGAGAGCCTGAGGTTCTAAAGTTAACTGAGAATAACAGACAGCACTACAGTTTTCTGCCTCCTTCAAGTCCCACAGTCTACCCAATACAAGTGCCCGGGCTTCAGCACCTTAAGCCAAAGTCACATGCACGACCCACGCAGCACCCCACCCCACCCCACCTCCTAGATGAGATAACGTTAGAAGCTGCCTGGAGAGCATGCCCGCCAGCCAAGCCCGATACCCCGAAAACCTGGGGAGGGGGCTTTTTCTTTCCACCAGAGGCCCATCCCCACTTACCCGTACTTTACTTGATCGCCTCGAAAGACTGGTTTGGTTTAAGGAATTGCAGCAAATCGAAGGAAATCAAGTCTCCTGTAGCCATCCTTCTCTTCCCTAGGACAGACATTCACACACTCGCACTCTTTCTTCCTTCGCAACCCCTACCGCCCGCTGGGCCATCCCAAAAAGGCTTTTTGGGGGGGTCCAACAGGGACCCAGCCTTTTCCCACGTGTCTCCCTTAAATCCTCGTCCAAATGTGCACGAGGCGCCAGGTGCATGTGCACAGCCTTCGGAGGCCATTTCAGCAAACCCATCCCACCCCCTTCCCCCCAGCCCGCACACATACACCCCTCACTCTGGCCCTCAAAGCGCCAGGGAGTGCGCGGGCTCAGGCATCGGGCCCGGGAGACAATACTGGGTAACTCCTGCTTTTCTCCCACACGCCAGGCTCATCCAGTCAGCACTATCTCTTCCCCCAGGTTCCTACAGTCGAGAGGGGCCAGAGCAGAGGGCGTCCTGATGGTGGCTGGGTGTGGACTGTGACCTGGGGGCGAACCGCACACACCACCCAGATTGCAGGTGAGGGGCGCAGGGGTCGCCTTCCCCTAAAGCCGCTCTCGTGCTCAGCACATCAGAAAGGGCGGAGTGGGCACCCCAGGGAGAGAATCCCCAGGGAGGCAGCTCAGGCTCACCTCTTCCCCACCTAGCACAGCGGGAGCGCACCATCGTGCCCATTCAGGAGCCGTGCACCTTCCTGCTGCCCCCAGACCGGCTCAGCCCTGGTCCCGGGAATCGGTGGCTTGGAAAGGAGGGCATCTGGCCCCGCGGCAGCCTAGGATGTGGGTCAGAGCGCCTGGCTTAGGGGTGCTCACCTGCGCGCAGGGTCGCTTCTGCAGCCGGTGCGTCCTCCAGCTTTCGCCAATCTCTTCTGCAGGAGGAGGTGCCGGTCTGACCCGGGAGTCCCAGCGCCTCCTCGCTCCCAGGCAGCCTCGGTCCTCGCTCCCTGCGGGTGAGCCTCCCACCTAGCCCGCATTCTGCCACCGTCAACTCTGCCCGTCGGAGCTTAAACTGTCCTCTCCTCCCCTTTCCCGCCGCCCCACGCAGTGCTCCGCCCCCCTGCCCGCCCACCCTTGCCCCGGCCCAGCGGGACGACCGGGCCCACGCCTTGTGCCGCAGATACCCAGTCCCAGGCTGATGTGTGCGTGTGTTGCGGGGGGACAGGGGTGGTAGCAGGGGGGGGGGAGACCCGGACGCACCTAACCTGCTCGACTCTCCCTCCACCAGCAGCTGCTGTGCGCACTCACCCAGAAGCCAAGGGTGTGGGCACCGCGTGCTCTGCCCTGGCTCTTCCGGCCTCTCTTTACTCCCTGCAAGGCACCTTCCATGGCCCAGAGGGTGCCTCCGGTCTCGGCAGGAAGGGGGTGGGTGACGGCGGGTGGATTGAGCAGGAATGAAGAGGCAAAGAAATTAGCATGTCAACTGCTAGGGCATACAAGTTGCTGCCTGTGCCTGGTTTCTGGTGCATTGAATACCTGAATGTGCTGCTTTCCTGGTTACAACTGCGGCGAAATTCAGAGGCTTGAATAGGAGATTTCTAAGTTAATTGGCTGTTGGGGCTTTTAAAGAATTGGATGTTGGTTACTTTATATTATGGCCACTTTTCCAATTTTAAAAATATATAAATAACAGAACAGCTGTGTTGTACTGAAACAGATTCAGTGTGCGTGTGTTATTTAAACCCTCTGTAATTATATTAATTGGATTTGTTTTAAAGTGTATTTTAGGTCTTTTTTAAGAAAACGGGGTAAGAATGTAGGACTAGAAACCCATACGTTTTAATTTGGCTTTGGACATAGTTCCAAAAGTGTCAATTTCATGAAAATTATTAAATATGGTTATGTAGAAAAATGGATCCTGTTTCTTCCACGTTGGCAATATTCTTCTCTTTGGTGAAGGGCAGGTTTTTTAAAAGCCAAGAAACAAATTCTCACTCATTATCTAGCGATGGAATAACTGATCTACAAGTTTTTTTGTAGTATTTTTCTTTTTAAGGCAAACTTCCTTTCTGTTTTCTCATTTGTTTTTGTTTCTTAAAAATTTCTCCCTAAATATAAATAAAGTGATAGATGCCATGTTTGGTTTTGTTTCCTTCAAAAGATGGGAAAATTAATTATAACTGATTATCACTATTAACCCGAGGCTCATTAGACTAAATTTCACGTTGATTAGCTCCGTTTTTCAACTCTGCTTTTAATCATTTAACCTAACACTTGAGAACCAAGAGCTTTTTTTTATTTCATCCCTATAAGAATGAAATGTGTACTTTTTAATTAATGTTTTGAACCCAAATTAGTCATTACATTGGCTCATGGAAGGATATTCATAGTGTATTTGTTACTGAGTAAATAGAGACAATGTGAATGATAAACAGCATTCCGAAAAAGGGGTTCTGAAGAAAAAAAAAACAGTCTTTATAAAAACTGATGATCCCTTTTCAAGGCAAGGATGACAAATACCAGTAATTATGCAAAGAACTGACTGCTGCCTCTCTTCTCTCTGCTTTGGTTTTGTGGCTGGGCCTGCATTTATCTCTTTCAATCATCATAATCAAAGCAAAGTAATTCAGCATTCCGGTTACTTGACTTAGTAAATTAGCAACTTGAAAATGCTTTTATTACTGAATTAATCCAAGTAGATGCTTCCTATAAATCTGATTCTACTCTTCCATTGTGTGTGTGTGTGTGTGTTCCTGAGAAACATCCATGAAATAAAAACAGCCAAGGCAAACTCAAGTATAATTGCCAAGTAGTCTTTCAGCATATGTGTATTGAAAAAGAGTTGATACTAAGTGACCTTTGGGTCTTAAATTATAGATCAGATATTGGCTATGCAGTGCTCATTGGCTGCTTCTTTAATGAGTTCCTGTGTGTTTGCTTTGCCTTGCTTATTTTCCAGAAGTGCATTTTATTTCTTTTAGTCTGCCTTATTGAATCTATCTTCACCTAAACTATTTTTATTGACCTACCACCAAAGAATCAGACCCTAATCTATAGCTCACTTGACAATCATCTTTGTCTTTCAAGTTAAGTCTTCCTTGTGGTCTTTGGTAAGAATCCAGCATAATCAAACATCCAAAATTCACCATCAGTCATGGTTCTTACTAAGAGATAAGAATCAAGTTTCTCAAAACCAGGAGGGTGTGTCTTATTTGAATAAAAAGAAAAAACAAAACCAGCAAATCCATTGTGTTCAGGTCAAAACTAAGACAACAAAATCACAACTGACATCCTTTCTAAACCTGAAACATGCTAAGAGATATATAAAAACTCAGTCTAAATAACTTTATCTGTATTTTCTTTTATCACTACAAATCCCTTACTCCACTGACCAAACACCATTTGATTTCACATTTTCCTTTCAGTTCCTGTGCTGTAGAGGATTTTTCACTGGTCTTTAAATAAGAAATAAGACACTCCTTTGTGTTTCCGAGGAATTCTTTGTCACCTACCATTTGTTTTCAAAAGCTTTTTTTTAAATATCTCACATTGATAAGGACGGATGTGAGCATCCCATGGTAGACCCGTGGAAAGGGAGTTCCCAATGACTGGTCCAAATTCAAAACAGTGAGGTTAAAACAAAATGTGACTTTATTGTAACAGCTTAATTGTATCGGCATCTCCCGTCCTGATCCTTGCCCCAACACAGTTTTATAATTCATTACCAAAATCTTGAGACATTTTCTCCTGATAATTATTTTAATAATTTTAATTCATTTACTCTTTGGGCTGTTTTACCACTTACGATGAGCCTAAACACAATGCATATTTTTTCTTTGTATGAAAACAGAGAATTACAGACCTGGAGATGATTTAAGGGGGAAGGGGAAATGACAGGACAGCTCTTTTGCCAAAGTTTCCTCCTCTGGCTGTGTGAAAAGTATGAACTCAGTTTCTTCATTTCAGTTGATGGGGATTAGTGAGCAACATCATTGATTCAAATTTGCAGAGTAACAATTACTTTAATTGGTTTTCTTGTACTAGGGAAATATGTCACCAGTTATCTCACAAGACAATGGTGATAGAGACAATACCATCCATATAGTGCTCAGATTGAAATGTTGATTCTCTACACTAAATTGTTTATATGTGTGTATGTGTGTGTTTATGTATAATTCAAAGCTAAATATAAACCTGAATACTTGTAATAATAGATCCTTCCTTTACAAAACCCTTGGTAAGCTCTCACTTAGGTTTTTGGGTATGTGATAAGCTGATGAATACCTCAATATTTACCTTACTCACAGGAAAGGACCGTTTTTTATCAAGATCTTCCTATAAATCTTCTAGCACCAAATATTTAACCATATCATTTGATGAGAGAGAGAGAGAGAAAGAGAGGGGGAGAGAGAGAGAGAGAGAGAGAGAGAGAG